>JAABKJ010002227.1:0-28525 GCA_011634705.1 Andricus grossulariae
AATTAATCTTCTTTGTTAAAAATTCAACAGCTTTGTTAAAAATTCGTTTCATTTTTTAAAGATTGAACAATTTTGTTGAAAGTTCGTCTTTTTTGTAGAAAATTATTCTTCTTTGTTGAAAGTGGAAGTACTTTGTTAGAAATTCATTTTGTTAGTTGAAGATTCATCTCTGGTTGAGAATTTAACTGTTCCATTTTTGGTTAAAAATTTAACTACTTTGTTAAAAATTTGTCTTTTTGTGGTAGAAAGTTAATCTTTTTTTGTTGAAAATGCAACTACTTTGTTGAAAGTTAAAGTACTTTGCTAGAAATTAATTTTTCCAGTTGAAGATTCATCTATTTGGTTGAAAATTTAACTATTCCATTGTTGGTTTAATATTGAACGTTTTTATTTGAAAATTCAACTATTCGGTTGAAGAATGATTTATTATGTTGAAAATTCGTATTTTTAAAAAAAAATTAATCTTCTTTGTTAAAAATTCAACAGCTTTGTTAAAAATTCGTTTCATTTTTTAAAGATTGAACAATTTTGTTAAAAGTTCGTCTTTTTTGGTAGAAAATTATTCTTCTTAGTTGAAAGTGGAAGTACTTTGTTAGAAATTCATTTTGTTAGTCGAAGATTCATTTTTTTCGTTAATAATTTAATTATTTTGTGGAAAATTCGTCATTTTGGGTAGAAAATTAGTCTTCTTGGTTCAAAAACAAAGTAATTGATTGAAAGGTGAACTACTTTGCTAAAAATTAATTTCATTGCTTGAAGATTGAACTATTTCGTTGAAAATTCGCTTGTTTTTGGTTTTAAATTAATTTTTTTAACTCAAAATTTAACTATTCCATTTTTTGTGTGAAAATTGAACATTTTTATTGGAAAATTTAACTGTTTTGCTGAAAAATCATGTATTTTGTTGAAAAGTCGTCCTTTTTGGTGGAAAATTATTCTTCTTTGTTGAAAATTTAACTGCTTTGTTGAAAGTTGAAGTACTTTGTTAGAAATTCATTTTTTCAGTTGAAGATTTATCTCTTTGATTGACAAATTAACTATTGCGTTGGAAATTCGTCCTTTAATGTTTAAAAATTAATTTTTTACACTGAAAACTAAAAACATGCCTTTTGGTTAAAAGTTTAATTATTTTTTTGTAAATGCAATTTTTTGGTTGATAGTTAATTTTTCTTGTTGAAAATTCAATTGTTTGGTTAGAAATACAACTATTTTGTTGGCAATTCAATTTTTTGTCTAAAATTCAACTATTTTGTAAGTTCTTGGTTGAAAATTGAAATGTCTTTTAAAAAATTCGTTTTTTTGGCTTGCAGATTCAATTATTTGGTTGAAAATTTAACGGTTTTTGGTTGAAATTTAATCTTTTTTGTTTGAATATTCGACCATTTATTTGAAAATTCAACTATTTGGTTGTAAGTGCAACTGTTTGGTGTGAAAATCATTTGTATGATGAAAATGAAACTATTTGTTTGAAAAATCATCTTTTTCGATTTAATATGAACCACTTGGTTAAAAATTTAACTATTTTGTTGAAAATTCATGTATTTTGTTGAAAATTCGTCCTTTTTGGTATAAAATAATTTTTTTTTGTTGATAATTCAACTATTTTCTTGAAAGGTGAAGTACTTTGTTAGAAATTGACTTTGTTAGTTGAAGATTAATATCTTTGGTTAAAAATTCTACTATTTTGTTGAAAATTCATCTTTTTTGGTAGAAAATTAATCTTTTTTGGTTAAAAATTTAATACATTTCGATCAAAATTTTTCTTCAATCGAGGGGAATATATGAAATCTACTTGACAAAGCTCTAAAATTATTATTAATGCTATTTTTGATTTTACAGAGGAAGCTGAAACATTTAATAAGGAATGGGAAAATCGCACACGACGCTCAATGGGTGCAATTGGAGGACCATCTGGTTCTTCTCACCGACGACGTCCCGAGCAAAGGCATTTAGCTCTACCCAGTCCTTCTTCCAGGTCAGTTTTATTTTCAAAATATATAACTTATTGAACCTTTTCAATACTAATCTGAGAAGGAGGTAAGAAAAAGAGATTACAAAATTGGCGCTGCTTCCTTTTTTATTTGATGAGAAATTGGTATTATTTATTGGTGAATCTTGTTCGTAACATGAGTGAATTTATAATTGAAACGGATTCCTGAAGAGACTGCACTTTCAAATAAAAATATTTTCAAACTTCCTTCTTTTCTTTTGTGCGAAATAACATTCTATTTCTAGATATTATTTAAATATATTTTAAAATGCATGCATTAGAGTGTATGTACTTGTGTATTTTATTGCATGAAGATGTAATGTACTTCACAGAAACAAGAAGTGCGGCAGAATGAGTAATAGAAAAATCTGAACTGAGAAGATGGATAAACTAACAAAGCTGAACCTGAGAAAGATTAAAAAAAAAAATTCATTTGTAGAATCTCCTGCATGCTTTGAAATAAATTTCTCAAAAATAATACTCTTCTCTAATTTAGTAGATGTTATTATAGTATGTAAATATTAGTGCCTACTAAAAATTATTTTTTTAGCTTTTTTAGTGTCACTGAAATTCGCAAAGTTTATAAACGAAAAAATAAATTTTTTTAGAATAACTGAAAAGGATTTAAAAGATTTTGAAATATTCCAAAGAATTTCAAGAGATTTCGTTTCAAAAATTTGTAGAAATCTTAATATTTAAAAAATTGTTATTATGGATTTTTAAATGGCTGCCTCTTGTCTCGAAAAATTGGGGAAGTAGGAAAAGGGAATGGCCAAGCTTATGAAAAATATTTGACTACTCATCCCAAATTTCGAGACGAGACACTTTGTCTTTAAATAATTTGTTTTTAATACTATAAAGTAAAAAATTTTTGAAGAGTGCTGTTTCCAATTTACATTCAAAGAATTAATTATAGTAAGCATGAAATAACAAATCTTAAACATAAATATTTAATTATACTTATAAGTGTCACGATTTAATTATTAATGAAGGCATTTTTAGAAGAGGAAATATTCTTGATTTTGAGAACGATTTAAAACATATAAAAATGGTTTATTTAACAAATTTGATGTTTTGTTGCGCTTTTATATGTTGCCTTTAATGAATTTTCCAAGGCCCAAGTATATCCAATTAAAAAAAGAAAATTCTTTAGTGGCAGAAATCATTAAAAATTGTGTCTAATTTTGATTTGCGAATTTGTTAAATCTCTAATTTCGGTGCATGAAATAGTTCATAAGAAATTAGATTTCATTTCGATTTTGAAAGAATTAAAAAAGCATTCAATAATATTTAAAAATTATACAATTTTTTAGTAAAAGATTGTTTCGTCTTTTGCCTTAATTTATAATTAAATGTTTAATCTTACTGTTTCTCATGAATGAACAAAGTAGTTGAATTTTCGAAGACAAATGAATAATTCTCAACAAAAAATGTAATAATTGATAATTTAATCAAGAAAAGATTTTCATTTTAAATCAAAAACAGTTTAATTGAACCAAACAGGACGAATTTCCAATAAAATAGTTGAATACTCCACCAAAGCGGATTAATTTTCAACTGAACAGTAGACCAAATAGTTGAATTTTTAACCAAGAAGATTAATTTTCTAGCAGAAAAGACAAATTTTCAACAAAATACATACATTTTTAACCAAAAAGATGGATTTTCTACCAAAAAAGAAAAATTTTCGACAACTAAAATAAATTTTTAGCTAAATAGTTTAAACAATGGATGTGACTTTATCCCAAATTTTATTTGATTACTTTTTATTTTATATTTTTTTCGTTTCTACATTTTTTTAACTAAACAGTTGATTTTTTTAAATAAAAATGATCAGTTCTAAACCAAAAAAAGGAGTAGTTAAATATTTATTGAGGAGTATTAATTTTCAATAAAAAAAAAGATTTTTCTATAAAAGAGTTGAATTTTCAAACCGAGAATATGAATTTTCAACAATAATTTTAATTTACAACCAATCAGTTGAATTTTTAGCAAAATTGTTAAATTTTCAGTATAAAAAAATGAATTTTTACACAAAAAAAAGAATGAATTTCCCACTAAAATGATGATTCTTAACCAAAAAAATAACCAAAAAAATGTCAAGAAAGTAGTTCAGCTTTCAACCAAGTATTGGAATTTTTAAAGAAAATAGATTAATTGTCAACAAAAAATGTAATATTTGATAGTTTAACCAAGAAAAGATTTTCATTTTAAATAAAAGACAGTTGGATTTAATGTAAGAAGAATTTTCAACCAAATACACAAATTTTCAATCCAATAGTTAAATTTTCCAACAAATTTTTCAATTTTTAAGCCGAAAATACGAATATAAAAAATCATAGAATTTTCTACCCAAAAATGTGAATTTTCAACAAAACATTTAATTTTCAACCGGAAAAGATTAATTTTCAACAAGACAGTTGCACTTTTAACCAAAAAATATGAAGTTTCTACCAAAAGAGATGAATTTTCAAATGAAAAAGACGAATTTTCAACTAAGAAAGATTTTTTCAGTTATCAAAGAAAAAAAGATACATCCTAAATGTTGAATTTTCAATCAAATAGTTAAATTTTCAACCAAAAAGATGAATTTTCGACTAAAAAGAATAATTTTCTAACGAAAAAAAATGAATTCTTAACAAAGTACATACATTTTTAACAAAATAGTTGAATTTTTAAGCAAGAAGATTAATTTTCAATTATAAAGACTAATTTTCAACAAAATACATCAGGTTTAACCAAATAGTTTAATTTTCTACCAAAAAAGAATTTTTTATAAATTACGTAATCGGTTATCTAAATAGTTTAATCAATGGATTTGAATTTAGTCCAAGTTTTATTTTATTAATTTTTAGTTTACATTTTTTTTAGTTTCGACAAATGATTAATTGTCAAAATAAAGTAATATTTGATAGTTTAACCAAGAAAAGATTTTCATTTTAAATGAAAAACAGTTAGATTTAACCATATATTTGTTTACTTAACGCAGAAAATTTATTTTCTGCCACATTTTTTTAAGTTTTTATCCAAAAATACGAATTTTATACAAAACTTAAGAATTTAAAAAAAAAGTTAACTTTCAAAGCAAAAAGATGGATATTCAACAAATTAGTTCAATTTTCTTTAAAAAAATTTCTTAGTCAAGAAAGAAAAAAATTTCAATCAAATTGTTGAATTTTCAACCATTTTCATAAAATTGTTGAACTTATAACAAAATAATACAAGTTAGAACCAAATAATAAAATTTTTTAATAAAAAAGATGATTTTTAACCGAAAAGAATGAACTTTCAACCAAAAATAGTTGGATTTTCTTATTGAGTTTTACTAATTCAGTTTGCGATGAATAAATATGAAGTTTGATAATTTATAGACTAAATAACGTTTCAAATTTTTTTAATTTGTGACTTTACATTATTTTTGATCTCCAAAGTGAGTTCAAGGCCTAAAACCATTATTAATGAAAGAAAATTCGAGAATTTAATGTTTAATGGAAACTTAGAATTTTTCGGAATATTAAACAGATTATTCCATTTAAATAAAAATTAAATTAATTGAATACCGAAAAATTGATTTGTGTAATTAAAAAAATTTCATATTTTTGTTTATAAACGTTGCAAGCTTCAGTGACACCCTTATTATTTTTTTTTTTATAAAAGTAGAACGCTTTTTATCAAGTGAAAATATTTTTTTTTGTTACTGGTCTGGTTGTTGGTGCACTCTTTAGTAGTCGACAGTCTAGTCACTCAAGATGGGTACCTTCTCCAAGAAGAGCGATAAGAGCATTAACGTCCCGGTAAGTTTTTTTAATAAAAATATGAGTTTCGTGTTGCCCTGCTTGGCGAAGAAATTCTCATATCCCATCATAAACATTTCTCAGGCAAAGGAATTCAGTTTCTTTAATGAATGAAAAGTGTGTTTTTAAAGGTATTAAACTTTTTAGATTTCAGCTTTTGTTCGCTATCTTTTTAATCCATTTTATACTTAGCAATCTTATCATTCTATTATATGTTATTGTATATAGTTTAGTGTGTTAATTGCGTAGGAAAATATTTAAAATAGAGATGAATAATAACCCTGAACTTTAGGATAAATTTTCCTATTTTCAGGAAATAATAATTACATTATGAATTTAAAAAAATATCATCTATTGTGTCTTTCACTTTCTTCTTCAGTTTACATTCTTTTAGCTTTCACTGAAAATTAACCAATTCTGCAGCAAATCATTAATTCATCAAAATTCTTAACTTTCGTATTTTTGGCTGGTAATAATGCTTAAAAAATTTTCAAATTGCATAGAATATTGCTGTTTAAAAAAAAAACGGTTAAATGATCAATTCACTCATTTCCTCATGCAGAATGAGCTTATCATTCGCTTTTTAACAAATTTGTTAATTAAATTGTGCTCGGACAATTATTTAAGAAGATAAATATAATATTTTTCAATTCATATTAAAATTTTTGTTATTCTTCAGATGATAATACCAGGGTGGCCGCAGGTCATAGAAAACCAGGAAATCTGGGAAAGTCCGGGAATTTTTTTAGTCAGGCAAAATCAGGGAAAAGTCAGGAGTTTGAACAAAAATCGTAAAAGTCAGGGATATTTTGTAAGAAGTAACTCTCAAGAATAATCAGGGCTGCCACACAGTCACCTTTTTTTTTATCAAATCATTTTTTCAGATAAAGTCACTATCGTTACTTTTTTAAATGAAAATATAACTTTAGTTACTTTTCGTTTAATAAATTAACCCACGTGTTAACTACTATTGAATTTTTTAATTGTCTTAAATTGTTTTGTAATATTTCAGGGTATTGTTAAAGATTCCAAGAAAATTTTAATAGATTTCAATAATTCGAAAGGATTTCAAAGGATTTGGAAGACTGAGGTATTTTTAAAACTTTCAAGGAATTTTCAAGAGCTTTTACGAGAATTTCAATGATTTTGAAGTATTTAAAAGCTCTCAAAATATTTTGATAAATTTTCAAAGAATGTATTAATAAGAATTGAAGGATTTGGTTGTGTTGCAAAGCTTTTAAAATATTTCCAAAGATTTAAAAGAATTTAAAATAAAGATTGTAGGACATTTTAAAAGATTCCAAAGAATTATCAGTTGATTTCAATAGTTTTGAGGGATTGTAAAGATATTTGAAAGATTTTAGGGTATTTTTAAAAATTCCCAGGAATTTTCTAGGGATTTACAAAGACATTAAAGGATTTAAAATATTTTTTTTAATAGATTTTTTTAAATAGATTTCAATAATTTGAAAGTATTGCAAAGAACTTTAAATACATTAGGGTATTTTAAAATATTTGAAGGTATTTTATACGATTATCGAAGATTTCAATGATTTTGAAGTATTTAAAAGCTCTCAAGATATTTTAACAAATTTCAAAGAATTTATTAATAAGAATTGCGGGATTTCATAGTGTTGCAACGATTTTTTAATATTTCCAAAGATTTTAAAGATTCCAAAGAATTTTTAGTTGATTTTAATATTTTTGAGGGATTTTACAGATATTTCAGATTTTAAGATTTTCCTTAAAATTCCAACGAATTTTCTAAAGCTTTGAAAAATTTCAAGGGATTTCAAAAGATTTTAAAGCATACGAAATATTGTAGGGTATTTTTAATAATTCTAATAAATGTTTAAGAGCTTTTTAAACAATTTTAAGGGATTTCAAAGGATTTGAAATGTCCTAGGGTATTTGAAATATATATATTAGTTTTACGTTATTTTTATAAATTCCAATCAATTTTCAAAAGCTTTTTAAAGCAATTTAAGGAATTTCAAAAGATTTTAAAGAATTTGAAATATTTTGTGATGCTTTAAAAGATTCCAAAGAATTTTCATTTCATTTACGTAATTTAACCGGATTTTAAAGAATTTGAAATATTTTGCGGTATTTTAAAAGATTTCAAGTAATTTTTATTTGATTTCAATGATTTGAAGGGATTTCGAAGAATTTGAAAGATTCTACAGTATTTTTAAGGAATCCAAGGGATTTCAAAAGATTTTAAAGAATTTAAAATACAGGGTGCACAGTCTTCCCCTTTTTTTCTTAGTTTCCCCTTTTTTCTTGAAATTCCCCATTTCCCCCTATTCTAAAAAACTTCATTTGAAAATACAATATTTGAATTACGCGGAAAATTCTCTGAAATTAGTATTAAATTATTTATGAATTTTTCCTATTGTTCCAAAAATTATGACGAATTTGTTATATTTACAGTTTTTACTTGTGAACAATAATAAAAATTACGAAATTTAAACTATTCCATTTTTGATTGAAAATTTATCAGTCTCGTGGAAAATTAATTTTGTTTGTAATTGCAAATTGAAATATTTTATTTGTTGTTTCAAATCGATCTTTTTTAGTTCAAAATTCAACTCTTTGGTTAAAAATTCATTTATTTTGTTTAAATCGTCTTTTTTGGTAGAAAATTAATTTTTTTTATTGACGTTTCAACTATTCCAGTTAAAGATTGATCATTTATCAAAAAATTCACCAGTTTCGTGAAAAATTAATTTTTTCATCAGAAAATTTAACTGTTCGAATTTTATTTGAAAATTGATCTTTTTCAGTTGAAAATTTAACTACTTTCTTGAAAAGTCATTTATTTTGTTGAAAATCTTCTTTTTTGTTAAAAAATTAATCTTTTAGGTTTAAAATTCAACTATTCCAGTTCAAAATTCATCAGTTTGCTGGAAAATTAATTTTTTCAACTGAAAATTTAACTATTCCATTTTTGGTATAAAACTGATCTTTTTTATATATCTGTCAATGGATTTCCAACGACCTAAGTATATCCAATTTTTTAAATAAATTCTTGAATGGCAAAAATCATGGAAAAATCATTGAAAATTATTTTAAAATATAACATTTCTTATTAAAAGGTTGTTTGTTCTTTTCGACATGCAAAAATAAATGTTACATCTTTCCCCTATTTTCCCCTTTTTCGTGAGAAAATTATCCTATTTCCCTTTTTGAGCTTCTTTTGCGCTGTGATCCCTGATGTTAATTTAAGTTGTTACTTATTTTGTTAAAGTTGAATAACTCTTTAAAATGAAACTTTAGAGAATTTCGTATAGACTAAAGTGTTGGGAGGTGCAAGCAAGCAAGCAGGCAGGCGGTCGAAAGTCGAGGTTATCTTTGCAAGGGAGCATGTCCTGCCACCACGCACCAATGTTTCCATCTTGTTACGCTCGAGTCCGACAAGATCTTTATTTCGCTGTTGGAGCGATTTATCCGTTAACCCCGGTATTACCTTTCACGAGAGCCGTTCGCGATCGGGATTAAAGATCAGAAAGGCGAGAACGTAGATGATGCTTCAAAAGAAGTTGCGAGAATGAGAAGAGAGATTTAGAAAACTTATCTGGAAACTTGATAATCTGTGATAATATCATCAAAAATTAGACAAGATAGGGTTTTGTAGACTACTTAAATGTATTATTTAAATATTTCAATTTTATCTCTTCATTTGAAGTTAATGCTAAAATTGCAATATACAATTATGTAATTGCACCCACTGTGCTGTACAGTAGCGAGTCCTGGACATTCAGTTTGGTCATGTTGAGAGAATGGCAGGAGAAAGATTGACGAAGCAATTGTATTTAGGCAAAGTAAATGGTAGCGTACCCAGAGGCAGACCGATGAAACAATGGTGTGAATGTGTGAATAAGGCCCTATGTCGAAAAGGTATAAAGAGCCATAGGATCTTAAATCATCTTAAATATTTCAATTTTATCTCTTCATTTAATATTAATGCTAAAATTGCAATAGTACTTGCACCCACTGTGCTGTACGGGATCGAGACCTGCACATACTGTTTGGTCATGTTGAGAGAATGAAAGGAGAAAGATTGACGAAACAAATGTATTTAGGTAAAGTAAATGGTAGCGTATCCAGAGGAAGACCGAGACTTATAATGGGCCCTCGTGGACAGCTTTTCTTATTGGAAGTGATAGGAGTGAAGAGTATGGTTGGAAAAGAGTATTTTGGATTGTAAAAATAGCCTGAGGGGATGGAAAAGGCAATTTGGCATCCGCTTTTTTATTATTAATTGTTTATTGGATTTATTATTACTTATTATTGTTAATTGTTGATTGTTTATTTTTCAACGATCATCGAAGGTTTTTGTATAGTTCAATAGATTCACATTATTCAAAAGAATAAAGTTGATGCTTAAAATATTGATTTATTTAAAAAATTGAAATTTTCAAATTCTTTTTTGTCATCCTCACGATATTTAACGAATTAACCTGGTCCTTTTTTGTTAAAAAATAATGTATTTCACTAAACTCTACGTATACATTCTTTCTCCTAAACATAATCAGAATTGCAAGAAAATTCACATCTAAAACGATTTTTGAGAACAACATAAAATCGAAGAAAAAATTGTTATTCTCATCTGATCCGCATATGAACTTAATCAATAATGGGCATTATTCAGTACTACAATCCCTCAAAATTTCATGATCCTAGCTCGATTTTTTTTTAAAATGTTATTATTTTGTTAAAAATTCATCTATTTTGTTAAAACGTCATTGTTTCTGGTTAAAAATTGAACTATTTTGGTAGAAAATTCGTCTGTTTGGATAGAAAAATAAAAAAATTGATAAAAATTTGACTACTTTCTTGAAAATTTATCTTTTTAGGTTGATAATTCCTCTCACTTCTCGAAAATTCGTTTATTTATTTTGTTGTTGTTTGAAAATTCATCTATTTGGTTAGAAATTCAATTATTTTATTAAAAAGTCAACTATTTTTAAAAACCATTCAACTTTTTAACTTTAAAACTCAACCCTGTTGTAAAAATTCATCTTTGGGTTGAAATGTCACCTCTTTTGATTGAAAATTCTACTATTTTGTTGAAAATTCTTCTTTTTTTACTGAAAGTTCAATTATTTGGTGGTTAATTCAACTATTTCGTTGGAAATGATTTTTTTTTAACATTCGTCTATTTTGTTAAAAATTCACATTCAAGGTTGATAATTAGGCTGTCTTTGAAAAAATTCATCTTTTTGGCTAGAAAATTGAAATATTTGGTTGAAAATGCAACTGTTTGTGGTTGAAGTATTATCTTTTTTGTATGAAAATTCAATCATTTGGTTAGAAATTCAATTATTTTATAAAAAAAGTCACCTATTTTTTAAACTATTCCATTTTTGTCTTTAGGTTGATAATTCAACTATTTTGTTGAAAATCCGTCTTTTTTTATTGATAGTTTAAGTATCTGGTGGAAAATGCAACTGTTTGATCGTAAATTATTATTTTTTTAACATTCGACTATTTGGTTGAAAATTGATCTTTGGTGGTTGCAAATGAACTGTTGTTAAGAAATTCGACTGTCTTCAAAAAATTCGTCTTTTTGGCTTCAAACTTCAATAGTTTGCCTGAAAATTTAACTATTTTGCTGAAAATTTGCCTTTTCAGGTTGATAATTCGACTGTTATATTAAAAGTTCATCTTTTTGGTTAGAAACTTCAACTATTTTGTTGAAAATTCTATATATTTCGACTTGAGCTATTAGGAATTTAAAGCTTTCCATATTGAATTCTATATGGTACCTCTTTATTCAATTGATATAAAAGTAATAATTTATTTATCCTTGAAATTAATTTTACCTAAAATATTCAAGCAAACGATTACTATTTTCAAAACTCAAAGGATTTTAATTGAATTTAAAATTATAATTAAAAGGAGAGACCTCATCACTATTGACTTATAAGAATTGTTCATATTATAAGTCAGTAAAATGTTCTCCGCATAATTCTGTCTTAGAAAAATATTTTTAAAAATCACATAATTTTAATTTTCTAATGTTTATCATAAATGTTGCACAATGTTTACGCACATTCAATAAATAAAAGAAAATTTATCGGTGGAACTGTATTATGCCCCTGTATGGCACAATAAATTGTTGTTATCTTTGTTTGAATTTTAATACATGAGGCAGAAGCTTCTAAGTTAAAGAACATTATTTTAATTTTTAGTTTCACTGCCTCCATCATAAAATCTAGAACACATATTGTTACCATTAACAAGTCTGAAGGCTCTATGGATAAAAAAATCTTACAAATAAGGAAAATTTTTAGATCTGATATCAATTTTCCTACTTCCACTCTATTCATTTTGACAAATAAATAAAGCTTTGTTACCAGATGGAAGTGATAAAAGTTAGTATATATAGTTTTCAATTTTCGAGACTCTGTTCATACGATATTCTTGAAGAATCAGCTTGCAGTTCTCTATCATTGCCTCTATGTAGACAAAATGTGGGTCATTATTGGCGTTCTTCTTCTTTCAATTGTGGGTCTCTTTAATTTTAAACGGGAGTGTAATACTATATTAAAATTAATATAAATATTAATGATAATATTATATTACACTTACGTTCAAAATTAAGGAAAACCGCGATTGTGAGGAGTAGAATGCCAATAATGATCTTCATTTTTTCTAAGTAGAGGCAATGGTAGAGAACTGAAATCTGATTTTTCAAGAATTTCGTATGAACAAATATCAAACATTACAGAAGTTTAATAGAATTTAAGCAATAGAGAATGTTCAATAAAATTATAAACCATTCTAGAAAATTTCAACAAATTCCAAAAGATTTCAAATGTTTCAAAAAGATTGTAGAATATAATTTGTCAGAACATTCTATGTATAATGCTGATAAAGTCCAGAAGTTAAAGAGAATTGTTGAAATAGAAGAGTAATTTTATATTTTTAGATAATACTATTTTAGTATACTTGAGAACATTTAAAAAATGCCAGGCTATCGAAAATTCAAAGACATTTTATAATATTACAAAATGTTCTAGAATTCACTGAAAGTATATTCTACAATATTTGTTTCAGTTAATCAATATTTTCAAACTTTGCAAAATATTTCGCAATATTCACTGAAGGCTCCCTGGTGAAGTATTCAAACAAAGTTTTTGCTAATTGGGTTAAAATTCTCCTGAAGAAAAAAAAAAGAATCTATGAAAAAAATAAATCACGATGTAAGTGGTTATCGTCAGTGGCCAATTCGAATAATCTAGGGACGATAATCGAGGACGTGTCTCCTCAAGGAGGCGATAAAGACTAATCTGGGACTAAATAATGGCCCTCTTACTTAGGCTCGAGTCAGATTTGTAAGTGGGATAAAATTGATTTTTAAAAAACAAACTCAATTTGTAGAGTTTTTAACTAACAGGTAAATCGGAAAACCGAGAAATTGCCCAGAACTTTGTTAATCAGGACAAACCCGGGAAATGACTGGGAATGTAATTCAGTGACCGGAATTTTTCGAATGTAATAATATGCAAATTAAAAATGTTTTTACATATTTTATTACTCTAATTATGAGTTAAAACAGGGAATTTGTGAGAAAATCATAATTCTTACTTGAAATAGGAAATTTTCAAAGGAATTACAATTTTGACTTGGAACAGTGAATTTTCTGAAATATTTATAATTCTGAGTTGGGAAAGGGGATTTCACTCACGAATTATAATTTTGACCTTTAGACAAGGAATTTTCTAAAAGAGTCATCATTCCAACTTGAGTCGTCAAATTTCAGTAAAGAAATATAATTTTGAGTTTGAAACAGGGAATTTTAGGAAAGAATTATAATTTTCAGCTTGGGACAGGGTATTTCAGCAAAGAAATATAATTTTGATAATTGCGACAGGGAATTTTAGTTTAAAAAAATATAATTTTGACGATTAGGATTGGACTTCCCATAAAGAATTATAATTTTGAGTTAGGGAGAGGAAATTTTAGGAATGAATTATAATTTTGAGTTTGCGACATGGAATTTCAGTGAAGAAATATAATTTTGAGTGTAGGCCAGAGAATTTGAGTAGAAACATATAATTTTGACAATTGGGACCTGGAATTCCTGTCAATAATTTTAATTTTAAGTTTGGGGCAGGGAACTTCAATTAATAAATAGAATTTTGACGATTGGGACAGGGAATGCCGTAAAGAATTATAATTTTTATAATTGGGATCGGGAATTATTGTATTTAATGTTGGGCTTGGGACAGGATATTTTAGGAAAGAATTATAATTTCGAGTTTGCGACATGGAATTTCAATAAATAAATACAATTTTTAGTTTAGGACAGAGAATTTGAGTAGAAAAATATAATTTTTACTATTGGGACAGAGAATTCCCATAACGAATTATAATTTTGATCATTAGGATAGGGAATTTCCGTAAAGAATTATAATTCTTATAGTTGGGGTAGGGAATTCTTGTATTTAATGTTGAGTTTGGGGCAGGATATTTTAGGAAAGAATTATAATTTCAAGTTTGCGACATAGAATTTTAGTAAAGAAATACAATTTTGAGTTTAGGACAGAGAATTTGAGTAGAAAAATATAATTTTTACTATTGGGACAGGGAATTCCCATAAACAATTATAATTTTGATAATTAGGACAGGGAATTTCCGTAAAGAATTATAATTTCAATAATTGGGACAGGGAATTCTTGTATTTAATTTTGAGTTTGGGACAGGAAATTTTAGAAAAGGATTATAATTTTGAGTTTGCGAAATGAAATTTCATTAATGAAATATAATTTTGAGTTTAGGACAGAGAATTTGAGTAGAAATATATAATTTTGACAATTGGGACAGGGAATTACTGTCAATAATTTTAATTTTGAGTTTGGGGCAGGGAATTTCAATAAATAAATAGAATTTCGACGATTGGGACAGGGAATTCCTCTAAAGAATTATAATTTCGAGTTTGGGGCAGGAAATTTTAGGAAAGGATTATAAATTTGAGTTTGGAATAGGGAGTTTCAGTATTAAAATATAATTTTGACAATTGAGACAGGGGATTCCCGAAAATAATTATAATCCTGATGATCGGGACAGAGAATTCCTGTATAGAATTTTAATTTTGAGTTTAGAACAGCAAATATAAGTCAGAAAAATAAAATTTTGACGATTGAGGCAGGGAATTCCTGTAAATAAGTTTAATTTTGAGTTTGGGGCAGGGAATTTTAGTAGGAAAATATAATTCTGACGATTGGGACAGGGAATTTCAGGAAAGAATTATAGTTTTGAGTTTGGGACAGGAAATTTCAGTAAAGAAATATACTTTTGACAATGGGGATAGGTAATTTTAGTAAAAAAATATAATTTTGACGTTTGGGGCAAGGAATTTCCGTGAAGAATTATAATTTTGAGTTGGGGGAAAGGAGATTTCAGTAACGAATTATAATTTTGACAATGCGGCATATAATTTTCTCAAAGAGTTATGATTCTAACTTGCAATGTGGAATTTCAGTAATGAAATATAATTTTGAGTTTAGGGCAGGGGATTTCCGTGAAGAATTATAACTTTTAATTTGGGACAGGAAATTTGAGGAAATAATGATAATTTTGAGTTTGGACAGGGAGTTTTAGTAATGAAATATAATATTGACAATTGGGAAAGGGAATAAATTACTGAAAACAGCGCTTCCCAATTCTATTTATTTAGTTCATTATTTTTCAAAATTTGAAGCCATTAGTAATTTTCAGTCTATATCGAGCGCGTCTTAGGAATAATAAATATATCAACAACCCAGAGTGACAAGAGCCTAAGATTGCGGGACAAGAATTTTTTAATCTGCTCTCTTAAAATGAAACAGTGAAATCTCACTGATTTTCAGTGAAACCTCACTGGTTGAAACAGCGAGAAGTGTGTTACTGACAATTAGTGAGATTTCACTGGTTCACTCAGTGAAATTCCGTCACTGGTGTGATCAGTGAGGTTCACTGGTTACTCAGTACCAGTAGTAATCTGGTCGTACGCGTTGTCGTTCGTCAGCTGGTTAGGTATGACACTTATCATGCATCACTCGTAGGCATACCTTTAAAAAATTATCTTTTAAAAACCGCACTTTACTCTCACAACAATATGTGAGGGCCAATAAAGTTCGTTTTCACTCGAGAAACGTAAAAACCCGAACGACGACACGCGCGTACCAGCCTACTGGAGGTTCATGTCCAGGCCACTCTCTTAAAATGAACCAGTGAAATCTCACTGATTTCCAGTGAAATATCACTGGTTGAAACAGCCAGAAGTGTGTCACTGTAAATCAGTGAGATTTAACTGGTTCACTCAGTGAAATTCCGTGACTGGTGTAATCAGTGAGGTTCACTGGTTACTTAGTACCAGTAGTACCAGAAGTCTTTAGTATCAGTAGTCCAACGACTGGACTGGAGGCTCATGTCTTAGCCGCGTGTAGCGCTATATAGCTGGTTGAATCTTTAATTTGGCGTCACTGGTATATTCAGTAACGCTGTTTTTAGATGAGTTACTTACTGGTTCACCCAGTCAAAGTCAGTAAATTACTGGTTCACCCAGTCAAAGTCAGCAAATTACTGGTTCACCATTGATAATTCAAAATACTAATTCAACCTATGACAATTTCACTGGTTCAGTTTAAGAGAGTGCGTGGAGCGCTATATCACTGGTTGAATCCATCATTTAGCGCCACTGATATATTCAGTAATGCTGTTTTAGTTGAGTCACTTACTAGTTCGCCCAGTAGAAATCCGCAAATCTCTGGTTCACCCGCGATAATTTGAAATACGAATCTGATCCAAGACAGTCGAATCATCAACCCGAAAAGTTTAATTTTCTACAAAAAAGTTCAGTTTTAGCCAAAAGAGATGGATTTTGAACCAAGAAAGATTTGAAGGATGACTCGATTTCTTTAATTTGTTATTTCCTAATTTTTTGATGCTATTAGTAATTTCCAGTCTATGTCGAGCGCGTGCTCGGAATAATATATTAACAACCCAGAGTGGCAAGCGCCTATCATCGCGGGACAAGAATCTTAGAATCTGACACGCGCTAGCGGCGACTTAACGGAGCGTGTTAATCGTACGTTTAATGCGAGACAACTCCTACGTGAAGGTAAAGATCTTATAGAGTACATAATGTGAACGCTTTAAGAGCAGGGGAATTATCTCAAGCGCACATCGATGCACTTAGCTTCACCATGTTGAGCGGCCCCGTTAATTTTACTAATTAAGTTAGCGACCGATCGCCCCCGGCCCCTGGCTCCGACTTTCAGTTACTTATATTTTTTCGCTCTGTCATTAGCTGTATTATCTTTTCACTTAGCTATCAATTTTGGGGGTCTTGATCTCTAAAAGAATGCAGGTCTCGGATTCACCACACCATTCATACTGCTTTACACTTTACGTTACCTTGAAAAATATTTTTGAACTTCTTCGTTAATTGGATAAAATAGTATGTCCGCCAAATGTGCATTCGTTGGGTAGGGTCGAATAGGCCTTCAAACTCGACTGTCGAAAAACCGGCTGAACTCGGGAGGTGGTTTTATGCAGTTTTCCTCTCCCATGGCCAAACGTCCAAGCAAATACGAGTACTTCTGATAAGGTTGGATGCAGCCGCGGGTTATCACTGGTTGTTATTGAATTGATACAGTGATTCTTAGCCCAGCTTAGTAAAAGAATGATTTGCAGAGGCCCATACCCAGTGAAGTGGAGTTGTCTCGCGGAATATGTTTTCATGCTAAAGGACTTAATTGATACTTCAGCAGCGAGGGTGATCCATATATAGATCTCTGTTTCACCGGAGTTTTTAAAATGAAAAGGCATAGTCCGATGAGTTTTAACCACACTGCTACAGGACATAAATGGACCAGCCTTACAAGACAATAATAATAATAATAATAATAATAATAATGTCCACCATATATTGATATTTCCACCAAGAAAATATTTTCATTTTAAATCAAAAACAATTGAATTTAACCCGAAAGGACAAATTTCCAACAAAACAGTTGAATCCTCAACCAAGCCAGGTTGATTTTCAACCAAACAGTTAAATTTTTAATAAAAAATATGATTTTTCCACAAAACAGTTATATTTTCAACCAGTAAGATGAGTTTTTAACCAAGAAGATTAATTTTTTACTAGAAAAGAAGACTTTTTAACAAAATACATAAATTTTTAACCAAATAGTAGTTTAAATTTTAACCAAGGAGTTGAATTTTTCAGCTAAAAAGATGCATTTTTAATGAAAAATGTAATAGTTGATATTTAACAAAAAAAATGTTAGTATAAAATAAAACAAAAGTTGGATTTAGCTAACAAAACAAATTTTCAACACAAATACCTAAATTCGTAAGAAAAGGAGATTAATTTCCAACCAAACAATTGCGTTTTTATCCAAAAACCCGGATAGTTGCATTTTTAACGAAGAAAGGTGAAATTTCTACAAAAAGAGATGAATTTTCGAACCAAAGACATGAATGTCCAACAAAATAGTTGAATTTCCAACCAAAACAAAATTTGTTTAGTCAACCAGGATAAAAAATTCAATTAAATTGTTGAATTTTCAACTAAAAAAAAATTATTAACAAAATAGTGGGGAAGAGGGGAATAGGGAAACAAATGTGAAGCCTGCGATAAATAAATAGGCATTTTTATCATTTATATACTAAGGAATAACATTTTAAATAAACATTAAATTTCATTTTTAATAACTATAAAAGATCAGGTTAGAAAACTGGAAATTTTGCTTAAAAAATAAAGTTGATTTGCCGTTGCACACTTTTTGATTTCGGACTACAGATACGCTAAATACTTGTAAAATTCTGATACTATTTTGACACCTTTTTTTAACTTCTGACATTTTCGCTTTTTTTCATTTCTAATGTGAGTCCGAGGCTTGAGAATGCAATTTTTGCATAGAGAAAAATGGATTTTGGTAGCTAGAGAATGATACATAGCAACGCCTAGCTTACGGATTAAATGCCATACTACGGGTCTCTGTCAGTCCCGTTTTTTACTTAATCCCCCTTTTCCCCCCATAATTTTGAAAAATTTCCTAAAACACCTAAAATCGAGAAATTTTGACCCGATTTTCCCTTTCTTACAAGATTTCGATTCATTTTTTAAGAATTCTAACCAAAAATTCATGAAATTATAAAACAAGAAGCTTTCAAAGAGATTCTTTTTGATGATACCAATTTCAAATATTTCATGAACGATTTTTTGCTAATTTTGTAAATTTGGAGGACACGATTGTTGCACTAATATTAAATCCAAATTGAAATGCTTCAAATTCTTCATATTTCAAGTAAAAATATTGCTTTTTGAAAAAATAAATAAATTTTAACCAAATACTTGAGTCTTCAACGGAAAAGATGAAGTTCAAAACCAACAAAATTAGTTTTCTACCAAAAAGACGAATTTTCAACCAAAATGTGAACTTTTAACTAAAATTATGAATCTTTAACCGAGAAATAAATTTTTCACAAAGTGTTTCAACTTTGACCAAGAAGCTACATTTTAAAGAGAGAAAGATTTTAATTTTAAATAAAAGAAAACAGTTGAATTCGTCAAAATAAGAAGATGACTTTTCAACAAAATAGTTGATTTTTGAACAAAATTGTTTAATTTTCCAGCCATACAGACGATATTTCCACAAATCAGTTGAATTTTCAACTAAAATGATAAATCTTCAACAATCAAAAAGATAAATTCTCAACGAAATAATAATAATAATAAATGTAATAGTTTTGGTATTTCAACCAAAATCAAAAACAGTAGAATTCATACAAAAGAGACACATTTAAATCAAATATGTAGTTATTTTTTTAAACAGAACAGATTTTTTAGCCAAGAAAGAAGAAAAATTTCAACCAAATTGTTGAATTTTCAAGCAAAAAAGAAACGAATTTTTTTTATGTATTTTCAACTAAGGTTAATTTTCGATTGAATAGTTGAATTTTCGATGAAAACAGTTGACCAACCCAAACAGACCAATTTTCAACAAAATAGTTATATTTTAAACCAAAGAGGTGAATTTTAAACTAATAATAATAATAATAATAATAATAATAATAAATGTAATAGTTTTGATATTTCAACCAAAAAAGATTAAAAATTTAAATTGAAAACAGTTGAGTTCATACGAAAAGACGAATTTTGAACAAAATAGTTGATTTTTCAAACAAAAATGATTTTTCAGTCAAGAAAGAGGAAAAATTGCAAGCAAATTGTTGAATTTTCAAGCCAAAAAAGACTTTTCAGTCATGAAAGAAAAAAATTTCAACGACATTGTTGAATTTTCAATTCAAGAAGACGAGTTTCCAACACAAAAGTTAACTTACAAACAAATAGTTAAATTTTCAATTGCAATGGTGAATCTTCTATGTAAAAAGATTTCAATTTGAAATAAAAAACAGTTGAGTTCAACCAAAAAAGACGATTTTCCAACAAAATAGTTGAATCCTCAACCGAAACAAAATAATGTTCAACTAAAGAGTTGCCTTTTTAACCAAAAGGGGTAAATTTTTAACAAAGTAGACTAATTTTGTACCAAAAAAGAGGAATTTGCAACAGATTACATGAATTTTTAATGAAAAAGATGATTTTTTAACCAAGAAGATTAATTTTGTACCAAAAAATATGAAGTGTCAACAAAATACAAGAATTGTCAACCAAATAGTTAAAGTTCCTACGAAAATTGTTGCGCTTTTAACCAAAAAGGATGATTTTAACAAAATTGGTGAATGTTCAGCAAAATAATTAAATTTTTAACAAAATAACCAAAAATATTTGGATTTTATTATTAAGTTCTATTAATTCAGTTCGCATATAAATAGAAAAACGAGAAAAAGGGGAAAAATGGGAATGGGGGAAAGACTGTAGTAAGAATAGGAATGTGATAAAATACATAAAACGGCGCATCAGAAAAAAATATATTAGTTTTGGTTGTGATATGAAAAGTTTTTAATAATGAATGAAATCCCTTTTTTCACCTAAAAATTGATCAACTGAAATACTATGACGTGGGAATTCACGTATAGCCATACACGTTTGAGCGCATGCGCAATTTGCCTTTAACATCTCGGATATTTCAGTTTAACATTTCACATGCTGCAAGCGTAAAAACCGCTCATTTTGCTTCTGCGGGATTTTAAATCTACAGTCGAATCTGGATTTAGCGCCGGTTTTGGGGTTGACCTTGACGTTAAATCCAGAGACTCGGAATTATTTGGTCTCTCTTCTGTTTTATCTCTCTCCTGTTCCTCTCTCTGTTTCGTCACGCCTGAGTGCACACCGCAAATCCCCCCGCAAACACCTCTCACGTAACCCCACGACGCCACGTGATTCCGGGAAGGGCACAATCCAGGGGAGCTAAATCCGGTTTTCACTGTATTTTGACCTAAATAAAATTGGTATAAGCTGAGATCCTTAATTATACTAATTACCCAGTTTTTTCGTGAAATTGAACAAATTGAATAAAGTCGTAGCATGCAAATGACCCCAAGTAATAAAGGGTGTTGGAATTACCATTTACTTCCTTTACAGCAGCTCTTGTAGCTTTTAACCCTCAAATACTTGAAAAAACTGACCACGAGTAAAAAAAATGTAGAAACATAGAAACTTAAGTTAACTCCCACGCGGGCCTTAACGAGTGTCGTACCTTGTGCGACAATGTCTGCGATGGTAAGATCAGGATAATTTGATACTTGGTGGTTTGACCAGAAATTTGTATTTTACCTTCCCACACTATGAATTTGAATAATTCAAAAATGACTGATTCGAATTTAATCTTTACTGATTTAAATAATGCGAATTCGAAGACTGACAAATCAGTGAAAAGTAACTTTTTAAAAAAGTTAATTTGACCCACTGATAAAATCAATAATTTTATTTGGAATTTATAAGGAAAAAATCTTATTTTTTCAACTTCTTCCAGACTATTTTATTGAAGATGTCGAAAAAATAAGGTTTTTCCTTATAAATTCCAATTCGTTGTTTCCCAGACGTTAAATTAAGAATATTTTCCAAAGTAATGTTTAATTATCCACTCTGTTAAATTATCAACTAAAAAAGATTAGTTATAAACCAAAAATGGAAAAGTTACATTTTTAATTTATAAAATTAATGTTGAAAAAAATGAATTTTCAACAACAATTAAACATCTAAAATGATTAATTTTTAACCAAAAAAATTGAAATTTTGTAAAAAAGTAGTTCAATTTTCCACCAAGTAGTTGAATTTTTAACCAAAAAAAACTAATTATCAACCAAGAATATTAATTTTCTACCAAAAAAGGCAAATTTTCAACACAACATAAGAATTAAAAAAAGGCGAATTTTCAAAGAAAGAATTAAATTTATAACAAAAGAGATCAATTTTTAACTGAAATTATGAATTTTCAAGTAAAAAAAAAATCATTTTAACCCAAAAAGATCAATTTTCAACCCAGCAAATTAATTTTCCAGCAAAAAAAACGAATTTCCAACACGATTCAAGAATTTTAATAAAATAGGTAAATGTTCAACTAAGATGAATTTTAATTATGCTGAACAGATTTAATTTTCAATTAAAATAATGAATCATTAACCAAAAGAATACATTTTTATCAAAGTAGTTTAACTTTCAACCAAGTAGTTAAATTTTTGACCAAAAAATATGACTTTTAAACAAAGTACAAGAATTTTCAACCAAATAGTTGGATTTACAATAAATGAGGTAGATTTTTAACTATAATGATGAATCTTCTACCCAAAAAGTGAACTTTTGATAAAGTAGTTCAACTTTCCACCAAGTAGTTGAATTTTTAAACAAAAAAGATTAATTTTCAACCAAGAAAATTAAATGTTCTACCAAAAAAGACGAATTTTCAACAAAATACGAGAATTAAAAAAGAAAATGAATTTTCAATCAAATAGTTCAATTTTCAGCAAAAGAAATGAATTTTTAACTAAAATTATAAATTCCTAATAACAAAACAAAACATTTTTACAAATTAGTTTAGCTTTCAACCAAGTAGTCGAATTTTCGTCCAAAAAAGATGAATTTTGAACGAAGAAGATTCATTAACTCAAAGAATGAATTTTTAACAAAAAGTAGTTCTCACCAAAAAGATGAATCAACAAAAAATGTAATAGTTGATATTTTAACCAAAAATTATTTTAATTTTTCATCAAGAACAATTGAATTCAACCAGAAAGATGAATTTTAAACAAAGAAGAATTATTTTTTACCAATAAAGAGGAATTGATCTAATCTGTAACGTCCACTGGCCGAATCAGTAATTTTGAATCATGTAATCTGTAAATTTCATTGCTTAAATCAGTCATTTTGAATAATGTAATCACTAATTTTCTCTAATTTAAACAGTCGTTATGATTTATTTAAATAGTAACTAATCAAGCTAATTAAATCAATCGTTTTGAGCGATCTATGCCGTAACTTTCAATGTGTTAATCAGTAATTTATGGTCAATTTTAATCATTAATCAAATAAAAAGAAATTTAATAGAGAGTTTTAATTTACAGATCATTTTATTACTTTATTGTAGCAAACACATTAGTGGCTGTTTGATTCAGTCAGCAATATTGACTGATTCATGTGTGAAAACGACTGTATTTTCAGTAGAAATCACTGATTTTCCAGTCACAGCATGCATGATTATTTTAAGCACTCAAATTTTGAATGGTTTAAATTCAGAGTTTATATATTGAAATTTAAAAGAAAAATAATAACAAGGAAAGCAAACAAAAAATAATTTTTTGAATGTCCTTTTTTAATTTTAAAAATATCGCCTGAGATTAAATTTTGTTTATATATCAAACTGTTAAAAATAAATTTAAGTTTGCAATTTTCGCTGAAAAGTCAGCCGCGGTCGGCATTCTACTTTTGCCGCAGGCTTGATCCACGCTTCGCGTGAACATCTCAACTTCCTCCTGCTGAATGCATCAAACGTGACGTACACTCGCGGAATCTCAATAAGTTAATAAGGTTGGACTCAAGCGCAAAAAGTCTGAATCTTCAGATGAGAATAAGCCCAGGAATGTTATGCATATAACAACCTTTTTATTTTTCAAAAGAGAATTCTTTACCAGTGAAATGAAAAATCGTTGACCTTATCTTTTGTTACCGTAAGAACCCCTAATACTCCAGGCATAACATTTTAGAGCAAAATTTTGCACAGCAAAATTGAACTAGACAACATTCTGAGAAAGTTAAGGAAAAAAAGAACCTCCTATCCCTAATACGTGCCGAGTTATGACTGCAAAGAAACCCGATTTTTTCAAAAAAGAGGTTAAAATCAATTTCTGAAATTTGTACCTGTACTTTGGAATCTGTTAATTTTACGAAAAAATGCTATCAATGTTATTTAAAGTAGATACAATTTTGATTAATTCTAAAGAAAACAAAAAAGATGACCACTTTTGACCTGTTTTTCAGGGCACATTACTCGTGTTCAGAATTTGATTTTTAGCCTCTTTTTTGAAAAAATCGGGTTTCTTTGAAAAGTCATAACTCGTGACCTATTGCGTAGAAAGAAGGTTCTTCTTTTTCTCAACTTTCTCAGAATTTTGTTTATTTCAATTTTGCTGCTGGACATTTGGCTCTAAAATGCAATGGGACAGGTCAGTCTACGCAAAAATAATTTTTTGAACTTTTTTCGAAAATATTTCCGGGACCTACTTAATACTGTAAAAAGACCTTTATCGTACGAGATTTCTAGACTATAAATGCGAACGCTGAACCCAGAAAAAAGTTTCTTTGGTCTAAAGAAACTTCTTCATTATTTTAAAATTTGAATTAAAGCTACAGTTTGTTCTTTCAACGAAAATATTTTTTTTTAATTAAAGAAATGTTTCGCTATATTGGACCAAACATTTATTTAAATCAGACAACAATTTCTTCAATGAAACGAATAACTTAAATATACAAATTTTTTATTTATTCTAACTGAAGAATTTATCAATATCAAACGAGAATCTTATTATTATTATTATTATTATTATTATTATTATTATTATTACATGAATTGTACATTTTAAAGAGATTATTTTTGATCTGATTGGAGTAAGGTAAAATAGATTAAGTGTGTAAATTATACTTGTTTTTCCATTTTTAAGGAGTAACTTGTGTATACTTTAGGTTTGTCGAATGGACGTAGTCTGTTTAAAAATTTCACAATATTGTTTTCCTATTATTTCAATAAAACTGAAAACTTTTATACTTGTCATGTTACCTGTTCTTGTAACCTTCTTTTAATTAATACATACATCTCTAGATAAATTCGTATATTTTCAATTAGTAATTAGTAATTTTCCACTTTCGCATTAGTAAATATTCCGACTACGTCAATTAAGAGAATTTCACTAGTAATTCGTGAAATTTTACTAAATTAGAATTAGAGAGCACATTAAACAATTTTTTTGTTTTAAAGAAATAATGATCTTATTTTTAAATAATTAGATTAAATGAATTATTGCTTACATTTTTCCAAGTACTTTATTTGAATCCAAGGAATATTGATTTAAATGAAAAAATAGTATCAATTTAATAATTTGTTTTTATTTATTTTAAACGGACTTTAACATTCAGTTAAAAAAGACCTATTTGAACAAACGATTTCTTAAATTTTAACATAATTTTTTTCTGTTTGGTACCCAAACTTCGGAAATAAATTTTTCTTTGCTTTCGGTTAATTGAATAATGAGATTTTGAGAATTTTTTAAAATGTTCTTTACTGCTGTAGAATATTCTAGAATTTAGCGAAGTGTTTCAGAATATTTTCGAATAGAATATTCTACAATTTTCGATGTTATTTATGAAAAAAATTTGTTGACGATTTTAATAATATTCTAATTCCACCATTCTATTCTAACTATTCTAAGAATATTTTTCAATGTTATTGAAGTATCTCGAATCTATTGGAAATTCTCTGGAATATGCTAGATTTTGCAATAATATTTTGAAATATTATAGAATGTTCTTCACTTTTTTATAAAATTATGGAATGTTTTCGAGTTTCATTATAGATTAGATTGTTATTGAACAGACATTATTTCTAAAATTAGTTAGGTCTTTGATGACATTGTTTTTCTACAATCTAGAATATTCTAAAATCTTGGGCAATCCCATTGTAAGCCTACATAATCCATTTACAATCTGGAGTAATACACTTAATTCAGTCTAATTCTAGCCAATCCACTTATAATCCTGGACAATAAAATTGTAATCCTGGGTAATCCAGTTGTAATCCTAGGCCATCCAGTTGTAATCCTATGTAATCCTAGGTAATCTACTTATAATCTACGGTATCAACCTATAATTCTAGTTAATCCAGTTGTACACCTAGGTAATCCACTTCTTGTCTAGAGTAATACGAGTAATCCAGGCTAATACTAAGCAATCTACTTGTAATAGTAGTTAATCCACTTGTTTTCAGGAGTAATACAAGTAATCGAGGGTAATTCTAGGCAATCCAGTTGTAAGCCTAGAAAATCTACTTGCAGTCTGGATTAATACAAGAAATTCAGGATAATGTTAGACAATCCACTTGTAATCCACTTGCAATTCTCGGCAATCCAGCTGTAATGCTACACAATCATAGGTAGTCCTACGCAATTCGTCTACAATCTGCGGTAATCCAATTATAACCCCAGGTAATCCACTCGTTTTCTTGAGTAATACAAGTAATCCAGTGTAATTTTAGACACTCCATTTGTAATACACTTGTAATCCAAGGAAATTCCTTTGTAATCCTAGGTTATCTACTTATAATCCAGTGTAATCCACTTGCAATCATATGTGATCTAATTATAACCTAGAATAATCTACTTATAATTTTGAGCAATATAAGTAATCCAGTGTAATCATAAGCAATCCAGTTGTAATCTTTCGTAATCCACTCTCAATCTGACTAAATCCAATTAATGCAGTTTACTACTAGGCAATCCAGCTGTAAGCCTAGAAAATCTACTGGCAACCTGGATTAATACGAGAAATCCAGGTTAATGTTAGACAATCCACTTGTAACCCAGTTGTAATCCTAGGCAATTCAGATTTAATGTTATATAACGCTAGGTAGCCTTAGGTAATCTATTTACAATCCGCGTTAATCCAATTTTAATCCTATGTAATCCACTCGCTTCCTGGAGTAATACATGTTATCCAGGGTAATTCTAGACAATCGACTTGCAATCTGAAGTAACATAAGTAATCCAGTGTGATCCCTGGTAATTCACTTATAATCATGGATAATCTACTTGTGACCTGGAGTTATCTAATTACTGCAGTGCAATACTAGGCAATCCAACTATAATTCTATCAGGGTGTACAGCCTTCCCCTTTTTTTCTTAGTTTCCCCTTTTTTCTTGAAGTTCCCCTTTTTCCCCCTATTCTAAAAAAACTTCCCCTTTTCCCCCTTTTTTATTTAAGAGAAAATAATTTTATTATTACATTTTTAGTTCAGATAATTAATTTTTAACCAAGGAAAAGGGAATTTTTAACAGAAAAGTTGAATTTTATAACAAAAATGGAATAGCTACATTTTTAGTAAAAAAATTAGTTTTAAACAAAAAGAAAAAACGAATTTTCAAGTAAAGTTTGTCCAATTTTTAAACAAAGAAATGAAAATTTAACTAAATTGATGCATCTTCAATCAAAAAAATAAATTTGTAATCATATAGTAGAATTTTCAACCCAGAGGAGGAATTTTCTACCAAAAAAGACCAATTTTCAACCAAAAACAGAATAGTTTAATTTTAACTTAGAGAAATACGTTTTTAAACAAATAAAACAAATTTTCAATGAAATAGTTGAATTTTCAACAACAAAAAAATCAATTTTTACCAGAAAGATTAAATGTCTAGAAAGAATAAACATAAAATGGAATATTTAAACTTTTGTTAAAAAAAAAAAAATTTTAACCAAAGAAATGAAATTTCGACCAAAAGATTAATCTTCTACTAAACAAGAATAATTTTTAAGAAAATACATGAATTTCCAACCAAAAGGGTTAATTTTTTTACCAAAAAAAGACAAATCTGTAACAAAATAGATGAATTTTCAACTAAAAAAGCTACATTTTTAACAAAAAATAGAGTTTCAGTTAGAGAAATAAGTTTTTAGGCATAGAAAATATTTTTTCCACGAAATAGTTAAATTTTCAACAAAACAAATGAATTTTCTACCAAAGAAATTAAATATCTGTAAAATAAAATTTCGACATAAAATGTAATAGTTACGTTTTTAGTTTAAAACATTAATTTTTAATACACAACACTACATTTCAAGCAAAGAAATTAATTTTCAACCAATAAGACTAATTTTCTACCAAAAAGGAATAATTTTTAACAAAATACATGAATTTTCAACCTAATATTTTAATTTTCAATGGGATTTTCAACCTAATAGTTCAACCAAAAAGGTGATTTATTCATCAAGAAGATTAATATTTACCACAGAATATAGAAATTTTTAAACAAATAGTCGAATTATTTACTTTTTTTATACGATATTTGAAAATACAATATTTGAATAAAGCGGAAAATTCTCTGCAATTAGTAAGTGTACCCATTATTGAATATTAATTAAAGCATTTAAAGCACTTGAATAAATTATTTATAAATTTTTCCTATTGGTTCAAAAATTATGACGAATTTGATATATTTGCAGCTTTTACTAGTGAACAATAATAAAAAATTACGAAATTTAAACATAAATTTTTTGCTCAATAACAATTTT
>JAABKJ010002228.1:0-28522 GCA_011634705.1 Andricus grossulariae
CAGTGAGGTCTTGTGTGGCATTAGTTGGGGGCAGAAGAGTTATATCAACTCCTTTTTGTCCTATGGCATCATCATTTTTCTCCCAGAAATCTAAAATCTGGTGTAAGGGAACCTGCTTCCTACAAAACAAACAAGGGGTACAGTAGATATATAGCATGATTTTGATCGCGGATACCACTGACGTCCTTCCAGGAGGACTCTCATGGAAAAGGACAGTGGCAATTATGAAAATAGCAAAATTTGATTTGAATCATTCTGAACCTTCAGTTTAGAGTTGAAATAACAGGATAGTAATGATGAAGTTGAAAAAAATTAATTGTTACTCACCCATCAACGATGAATTTGGTGCACTCGCTGATGATTAACGAACTTGGACAAACCAAAAGCACTGTACACTCGTCGAGCGAAGAATGAATAAAGAATCGGTTCGGACGTTTTTTTTAGGATATAAACAAAAGTTCTGGTATAAACTAGACCGCACTGGCACTTCAGAACAGGAGCGTAAAATTGAAAGGTAGAACAAAGTCCCTTATCCTTCCAGAAGTACGTCAGGGCTAACTGGGTTTTAAATAGAATTAATTCTATTCTGTAGGTTTCTCTTATAAATTATTGTTTTTGATTTTAAAGAATACTCATTCATTTTTTCAGCTTTTTGAGTTGAAAAAAAAAATTATTTGTTATGCGTGTAGTTATATTGTAATTATTTATTTTTACACATAATTTACAGTATGCCCTTTTAATGTATTGCTACAAAAGGGATTTATGATATGCTAACATCAGAATATGTTCTTCAGAAAAAATAAATCCACTATTCTTTCTTGCAGAATCAAGATCACAGTGTACTCGCGATTAGCCTTATATTGATCGCCTATATCGTTGGCAGACTATGTCTTTTCGCCCTATACCTCGGCTTCCTGTTGAGCCACTTCTACATGCTTCCTTCCGCCAGGCCTTCTCCTGCCAGGTCTACTCTTGCCACGTCTCCTCCTGCGAGGCCTTCTGTTCATGGTGGATGTGGCCTTGGACATCTTGGTCTTATTTGGCTTATTCCACGTACGAATCCGTCCCGGCGATTTGAATTTCGAAGATACATTTTTAATTCAAATTTATCAATTATGCGAACGGTGATAAGAAGTGTTTACTCGCAATTTAGAACTACCCGTAGAGGAAGACCCCGGTCTAAAATAAACATAGGAAGCGGCGTGGTTACGAACTTGACCCCAGATGAAGTTATGGAATGTCCAGTAGGTCCTCGCCGCCTAATAGATTTAAAGTTTAGTACAGTAGTTGTAAACCAGGATTCTTTACAGCTCAACCAATAATTTAATGACCCTCGAAAAATGAAAAAATATTTCAGATTTTTTAAATCATTCAGAGTTGACACACTACAGGGAATTCTCAAAAATCAGGGAAAGTCACAAAGTTTAGAAATGATCAGGGAATAATAGGCAGTTTTGAAATTAGAATTCTGTAAGAACTCTCATGAAATATAAGATTAATATAAAGAAAGAAAGTTTTGAAAACAGGAATTCTTTTAACTCAGTTTCCCTGCTAATTTTTAAAATGCAGCACTGACTAGTAATACGAAATTTTCCGTAAATATAACCGGTCAAGAATAGTGCTACAGATAATATCACGGAATTTTCTGCAATGTTAGCCCTGAATGAGGTAGGAATCAAATATTCTATAACGGTATGTAGTCCGTGAACATTATTTTAAATACTTCCAAACTTTATGCTGAAAAATGAGAAACTTTAGAAGAGTAGACAAGAAGTTGCATAAATTGAAATAAAAAACTTAATTTTGTCTTTGTAATTCAATTATTTCCCTTTATATCGCTAGGAAAATTATTTTGAACACCTCACTACCATTTGCTGCTATGAAATCACTATAACCAAAATTAACAAGTACATGACATGAAAAGATCCAAGAAGGCCGGTGCTCAATATTTCATTTTTAATTTCAAATTTTTTATTTCCAGCTAGGTTGCACAAGTTGTGTGTATTACCACTTTTGTTCCAGAAAAACCAATAAACAACCACAACAATTATTTTTGTGGAAAATAAATTTTTAAATCAAATTAATAAGGGAATTTCCAAAAAGCATGAGGGAATTGTACAAGAAATGTCAACGCGTTCAACTGACCGCTTGACCATCACTTTTTGTGAACCAAAAATGTTAGCTCATAGATGTGTATTAACACTTTTGGTCCCTAGAGAGAAAAAGTACACTCTTCCTTCCTCTGATCACATCATGCTTCAAAAGCACTAATTAGGCCCCTCTTTACTTGAAAATGGCTTGCGAAATATAAATATAATCTCTAGATATAAAAGACAATCTCAGAAAGGTAAAATTGAGGCTCATATAATCCATCATATGAGAGCATTTACTTAAATGAAGCTGAAGAATACACATAATTTGCCCTGTTCATTATAGTTCTTTTTATAATTGGAAAATATGAAAATCTTTTATACTTTGGTTTTATACTTGGTGCTCAATTATATTAGTAAGTATAAAAATATAATATATAGTTTTGAGAAAATTTGTAAGCTATCCACAAATAACAATTCAAACGGGAAAGATCAAAAGGCATCTGTATTTTTGTGTTAAATTCGCCAACATTAAAGTTATTTTATTGAACGTTTGAAATAAATATGTGACTTCAAAATCCAAGGTTTTTGCAGCACCAATCATCGTTTCAAAATCACTAAATGTAGCAAATTGTAACTAAATTTTTTTTTAAATTGATAACATTAGAATAGTATCATACTTTTTAAATCCCTACTGAAGATACGAATAAGCATTGCGTCATGGCTGAGTAATCATAAACAATATTTATCAGCGGAATGGAAATTTCTGTGAAGCTAAAAGTACAAGATTCGCCGCGTGCTTTAATTTTTTATCATAATCATTCTTCGAAATGATAAATGTTATACGATCATAAATGAAGATTAATAATAAATTTCATTTAAGTATTTTTTCTGCTTATCTTGCGGAAAAGGTGTTTTTGAAATATTAATCATATCGTTTACTTACCTGATTGTGATGAACACGAAAGCTGGAATGATTTTCGAAAATATATTTTTTATTCATCAGCACAATTTTGAAGAAGGGAGCAATCAAAAAGTTTTTTCAAATTTTGAATTTTTCATACATCTGATCACTTAATAATTTGAAAATAATTTAGCGAAGTGCGTGCTTCGCTGAAATTTTATATTAGGACACGTGTCTTGAATGACCAATCTCTGCCATGAAAGGAAGTCCTAGCACCTAATTGGTCGTTCTTTCTTTTGCCTAGATACAAATTTCATTCTTATATTAACGGGCGATCAACATATTTCTTTTTTCTCTATAATTATTTTTTTTTGATTATTTCATTTATAGATTTCTCTAACACTTAAGAACTGTCAAAAAGTTCAATATCGCACCAGATAATCGTAAAAATGATTTTCTATATGATATTTTTAGATGTATGATGATACGGGGATAAAGGATTTTTACATAAACCTTGCAAATTCCAGGTTTGAACCTCATTGGCCTGGGGGCCTGGGAGTTTAAAAACTGAAATTAAACACAATTCTCAGTGTACCCTTTTAATGTCTTAATGCAAAAGGGATTCATAATGTACCAACCTGAGGGTACGTTTCTTAAAAAAATTAATCCTTTATTTTTTCTTGCAGAATTGAGTTCACAGTCAAGTAGCGATGAGCCTGATAATCCCCACTCGGGCAGTGGCAGACCTTCTCCTTCTCGTCGCATACCTCAGTCTCCTGCCCGGCCCACGCCTTTTTTACGTGTTAGGTCCAGGTCTCCCCCTGCCTGGCGTCGTCCTGCGAGGCCTCCTTCCGCCACGTATCCTTTTACCGAGCCTCCACTACGTTTTAGGTCCATATCGCCTCCTGCCAGGCTGTCTCCTGTCAGACCTTCTCCTGCCAGGCCCCGTCCTGACACGTTTCTCTTAGCCGAGCCTCCACTACGTGCTAGGTCCAGGTCTCCTCCTGCCAGGCCTTCTCTTGTCACATATTCTTCTACCGAGCCTCCACTACGTTCTAGGCCTAGATCGCCCCTTGTCAGGCCCCCTCCTGCCACGTTTTCTTTAGCCGGCCCTTCGCAACGTGCTAGGTCCAGTTCTCCTCCAGCCAGGCTTTCTCTTGTCACGTTTCCACCTGCCGAGCCTCCACTACGTGCTAGGTCCAGATCTCCTCCTTCCACGTCTCCTCCTGTATATGCTGGATATGGACTTGGACAACTTGGACTCATTCGGCTTATTTCTCCTAGGAATCCGTTCAAGCGATTCGAATTTCGAAGATACACTTTTGACCGCAATTTACCACTTCGACGGCTAGTAGCAGGCCATGTCTATGCGTACATGGAAAATTCAGAACAAATTGTATTAACAACATATAATGGTGACATTTTGGCAATATTAGAGACTAGAGGTAACCTGAGTGGAATATATGGTACCCGTACAGGAAGGCCCCGAGTGAAAATAAACATAGGAAGCGGTGTGATTACGAACATGACCCGAATCGAAACTTTGGAATGTCCAGTAGGCCCTAACCGCGTAATAGATTCGCTCTTTAGTACAGTAGTTGTGAACCAGGATTCTCTACATATTAACCAATAATCCGATTTCAAAAAATATAAAACTTCGCTCAATGATGAAAAATGTAATTTTTAAAAGAAACCAGGTATCATTATCTATATCGATTCAAAATACAACGGTTTCTTAGTTACTATTGCAAAAAAAGCAACTATCGCTACATTTCTACTTTAGAAATACGTACCGCTCAAAAAACAAAATTTGTCTGATGTGCTTTTTCCCCCTTTTCACTGATGATAAGCATTTTTTTTAAATAAATATTTGACTTTCAAAAATAAAGCTTAATAATTAGTTCGACTTTTAATGGGACGACGCTTTTTTGAAACTTTTTTTAGGCTGAAAAGAGAGTAATAAAGAATAATTTGTAACCGAGAGAACGAGTTTTCATCAAAATGGTTAAATTTTGAACTAGAGAGACGATTTTTCAACTGAAATGATAAACTTAAATAAAATATGTATATAATTTCAGTAAGAGCATTCTTTTTCCAACCAATAAGGTAAATGTTTAACCAAAAAGATGAATTCTCAACAAAAAATGTAATCAATAATATTTCAATTGGAAACAAAATTAATTTTAAGAAACAATCAAATATTTTAATTTTCAGATAAAGTTAATTTACAATCAAAAATGAGAACAGGCATTTCAAACGAAATAATGGAATTCAAAGAAAAATTAGGTTTTAGCTTAGAAGTTCAACTCAAATGAATTTTAGTACAAATTTGTTCATGATAATTTTTTTAATATTATATTTTGATAATGGAACTATCGCAGATAGAAAATTGGTGAAATAATAATCGACATTCTGCTTAGACTTTAGCTATTCTATTTCTTCAGATTTTTCAAACGATTTTATGTATGGCGTAACATTATTGTTTAAAATAAAAATTTCTTGATACACATTAAAAGAGTTTTTCTCTTCATTTGACGAAAAACCTTTTTTAATATGTACTTTTTCAAAAGTTATGAATTTAAAATAGCTAATGGTCGCAAGAAAAAAAAGTTTTGTCCAAAACAGCACCTTCTTCTCCATTGTGATACTCTCTCGTATCCAGACAGATAAAGTGTGACATTAATTTTAACAAACTGAGTGAATAGTTTGTTTGCTTTAAACTGGCTAATGAAATATGAATACAATCTCTAAATATGAAATATACTATCAAAAAGATAAAATCGAGGCTCACATTATCCACGAAATAAGAACATTCACTCCGGAGAAGCAAAAGAATACACATTATTTTCTCTGTTGACTACAGTTTTTTCTCTAACTGAAAAATATGAGAATCGTTTACTCTCTGTTTTTATACTTGGTGGTTAATTCTATTGGTAAGTATAATCATATAAAATATATTTTTAACCAAATTTTTCTGTTTTCTTCAAATATCAATTCGTCCGAATTAATTATATTTCTTTCCAAAGTCTATTTGTGTTTGTTCACAATAAGTATGAATTTGATCTGAATTTCTCCGCACAATACTGCAAGTCTAAGTACCGATGTGCACTGTTGAACATGTCCCATTTACGCAAGTGTAAACATGCGAAAAAGACGTACAGCCTAGCCGAAAGAAATAAATGTATTATTTTTTTTTTTGTGAACTTATTTTTCAGTCCTTGGCTTAAAAATGTTAAAAGGGTTCTTGTAAATGTGATTTTTATTCACCTAATTGTAAACAATACGAAAGCGGGATTTTTTTAGTTTTTTTGAACTTTTTTCCACCTTTTATTTTTTGAAGCTATAAACGCACCTGTGAAGCTACATGAAACAACAACTTATTTTCCGAAGTATTCATGTGGCGCTGTCAAGTCAACGATTACCAAACAAGCGAGCTGCGAGCTCATTTGTCATTTGAATAAATATTACATTTTGATATCTCGAAACCTAAGTTATCTCACTAGTTAATATTAACATGAATCTTTATTATTTTCTACCATAGATGCCTTATTGCGATTGAACCTCTCTTTCTGTAGTGTGATAGATATTGTATGATAGGTAGAGACAATTAATGCATGTCTTTAGTCATCCTTATGTTACATAAAAACGAAAAAGTAACGAGAAAAAAATTTGTTGAAGGTAAAGCTTCGGCAACGCGTATCGGTATAGCATTTATTCTAACTCTTGTCTAATTAATTCCAGATAGGTACTGGAATCTGTGCCTACTGAGGCACAGATTTCCCGGATTCAAGTATGCCTAATAATAACGATAAGATCAACACTATAGCTGCGGACATTCTATCTAAATTAATAGAAGTCACCCCATCTATCGAAAGATCGTATCGCGTTGGTAAATGTTCACAGATACCAAAAAGACTTACTGCCAGTCAAATTACAAGGTGTACAAATACGAGCAGATATGACAAAACTACAGCAGCAGGAACTAAAAGATACATTGGAGATACTCAAAGAACGGAAGCAGAATGGGGAGTCAGATTAGCGTTTAGCTTGGTCTCAAGTTCAGCCAGTAATAGCAAAGCATACGAAAGCCAAGGTGTCACCATCAACCAGGTCATGTCATTGCCAAGGTTAAGAATTTCCAGTGTATTCAGTAAGGTTTTAAATCAGAGTAATATATTCTGTATATACGACTAAAATGCCCGGGGATTGAATACTAAGGTTGGGCCCCACATTTGTTCATCAGAATATTTCATTGACCAGAAATTCACTTGCTACAGGCATAACAGCGAGCACGGATCTGAGGGTGGAGTGCTAGTAGCAATAAACAACAAATTTAAATCACATGAAGTTAGTGTAAACGCTATTGCAAATTAAGTACCTCAAATAATTTTTGTGGCAATAAAGGTATATTCAACTCTGTAAATGTGAATCTGGAACTAACACAAGCTAATAATATTAATGACAAGGATGCTTGCTGTCTTGATCTTGTTTTTTCGAGTCTCTACAACTGTGAGGTCAATTGTACTGATCCTATGATTAGTGAGGATCCATATCATCCAGCACTTAGTATTAACCTTGCTTTTTCTAAATTGAAATCACAGAATAACTTCCATTTCACAGGTTCGACCAATGTAAGATATAATTATAGAAAAGCCGACATAGATAAAGTATCAAAAATGCAAATTCTAGACTTTTGAGATAGTTTTTCGTCAATAAGATCGGAGGTAAAGAGATTAATCACAAGAGATTTCAATAAATTTAATTATGATTCGGAAGAAGCACCAGAAAAAGAGCCTAAAAAATGTTGGTCATACATAGGTGGCATGAGAAGTGAAACTAAGCTTCCGGGCATCATGAACCATAACGAAATTAAGGTAACTAAGCCAACGGAGATTGTACACAATTTTGCAGACAACTTTAGGAGTGTTTATTTTCCCGCTAGACCGTCAAGACTTCCTACCTTCATTTCATCCTCGATTAGACCTTATCTATCAGAATTCAATTCGGGGAATCAGATAGATGCCGTATATCTCAACATACCCAAACGCTTCGATAAATTGAACCACACACTGACCTTCCAGGTAATTTGATATTACTGCTGCAGAATTTTATGTGTATGACTCCGATCTACTTCACATACCAACTTGACGGTATAACAATACAAAGGGTTCACATAGCAAAAGATCTTGGCATCATCAACGTCCCAAAACTAAAATTCAATTCGCACATCAGCTATATTATATATTCAGAGAACTAAATGCTAGGTTCTATTTTGCGCTCGTGCAAACACATGACCTATACGAAGTATCTCACGACATTGTACTTTGCTTTTGTACGGTCTAAGTTAGAGTATCCAGCTGTTGTATGAAGTACTTATACTCAGCAAGAAAAGGATGCCCTAGAAAAAATTCAGATGCGATTTCTTGAGTTTTCAGCTCATAGAAAAGATGTGATTTATCCTCCAAGAGGAAATTCTGCGAACGATTTGATTTTGTAACCGTAGAAGAACGACATCTCATGCTCTCTTCAGCCTTTGGTTTTAAAGTTGTTAGGGGGGTGTTTGATTGTCCAGAATTACTCTCAACCATTCCTTTCAGTGTTCCTCGTGAAAATGCTAGAGAAACTCAATTATTTTTTCTACCAGCTACTCAAAACTCTACTGTATATAATTCGCCGATCTATAGACTATGTAGAAATATTAATTTGCTGAACTCCGCTACGGTAGATTTTTACTTCTATGACATGTCTCTTGGTGCGTTTATGCATGGTGCTTGTGATCAACTGAATGTTTAAACTCAAGCCTGCCGCCTATAATGACTACAAATTTAAGTTTGGAAGAGCTATAATTAGATGATTTAGAATATGAGTATAATATCTTATAAACAGAATATATGACCATAAATAGACTTATGATGAGACTCTATTAATATTGTACATAACTCTGCAATTGGTTTTTGAAATGTTGGGTAGCCTCAATAAAGAATCAAATCAAATGAAATCTAGGCTTAGAGAATATTTGTAGCGAATTTCGGATTTGGATGTATTGAGACATTCGAAGAAGAGTGGACACAAATGGTTTTTACCTTTACCCTATAAACTCCTGTTTGAGATCTATTCATGTAGGGTAACGTGAGAAAAATGAATCCTCTATTTGTTTTTGCAGAATTAAGTTCACAATCCGGTAATGATTGGCCTGATTCTCCTCACCCGGATCGTGGGCACAATATGTCTCTTCTTCGTATACCTCAGTTTTCTGCCCAGTCCGAGCCTTCTCAACGTACTAGATCCAGGTCTCCTTGTGCGAGGCTTTCTCTGCCCAGGCCTTCTCCTGTCAGGCGTTCTGATGTCAGTTTTCCTGATTATCAGATACTTGGATATGGACTTGGACAACTCGGACTTATTCGGCTTATTCCCTATACGAATCCATATCGGCGATTCGAATTTCGAAGATACACTTTACATCCCAATTTACCCATTATACGGAGTGTAACAAGACATGCCTGGACGCGCTTTATAATTCCAGAACAAATTGTATTAGCAACATCTAGTGGTGACGTTTTCGCAATGTTGGACTCAAGCGGTGCTCTTAGTGGAATATATGCTGCTCGTAGAGGAAGACCCCGAGTGAAAATAAACATAGGAAGCGGCGTGGTTGCAAACATGACCCCAGATGAAGTTAGGGAATGTCCAGTAGGCCCTCAACGAACAATGAATGATAATTTTAAGATAGTAGTTGCACGGCAGGATTCTTTACAGTTTGAGCAATAATTCAATTATGATATTATTATCATTAATAAATCATGTATACATATCGTGAGAAAATAGATACTATATAGCTGAATTAAGAATATTATAACTCTAAGTATGACGCTAATAAAGTATTGAAACAATTTTAACAGAGGTTCAAAATTGATAAGTATGGAAAAGTACCTATTTTGCGTATATTATTATCACCACTCTTTTTCTTAGAAAAACCAAAAAAATTGTCACAAAAATCGTTTGCATAGGAAATCAATTTTTGAATCAAATTTGTAGACGAATTTTCAAAACGGCTGCGCAAATCGTACGAGAAATGTACGGGAATTATACAGAAGGTATCCGCTGGACTCCCAGTGAAGAAACACAAATTTTCAAAATTTTTAACATCTGTTAATTTTTAAAATTATTCAAATTTGGAAAATCAACGGACATTCATAGTAAAATCTGTCAAAAAATCTGTCCGCATGATCAGCTCGTGGTTGGACGATCTCTTTTTGTGAATCCTGAATGTTGGTTTGTAGATGTATAATCACACATTTGTTCCCTTGGGAGAAAAAGTACAATATTTAGCCCTCTGACGTCATCGTGCTTGATCGTGCTTGTAAAAATCGAATTCACCTAAAATGTACAAGATTATATGAATTATGTCATTAATCTTAGCGAACTTGGTAAATACATTTTTCACCTAAAACCGGCTAATGCAATACAAATACAATCTATAAATAAAAAAGATAACCTCAGAAAGGTAGAATTCATGCTCATACAATTGTCGAAATACGAACATTCACTCCAATCAAGCAAAAGAATACACTTTTTATGCACTGTAATTTTGCAATCTAATTGAAGAAGATGAGAATCGTTTATACTCTTGTCCCATACTTGGTGGTTAATTTTATTAGTAAGTATAATAATATAATTTATAATCTCAAAAACATTTTTAAGGTCTTGCAAATAACAATTCGTTCGCCGCAATTTGCATTCTATCTTAATTTCTAATTTTTTCTAACCTTTACCTGTTTTTGTCTGAAGCGAGTAGAAATTGAATATGAATTTATTCCGGACGTACAGTTAAGATGGTCCGATTTGTGCATGTGTAAAGATGGTGCTCTCTCAAATTTACACGTTGAAATTAAGACGTGTACAAACATTGCACGTCTCACTTTAAACAATCAAATGTCCAACTTATATGCCCATGTGCACAGATGGGACCTTCACGGGATTTTAACACAGTATTTCCAAGGTCGCTGGAAAACATACATATCCTAGCCAAAAAAAAAACATACAGCCGTCGGAAATGTTTTGAAAATTCTTGCAAAAGTAATGTTGAAGTGACAAAACTGTTAATCTACCCAAGGACAAATCTGCGAGACTACATCACTCTTTGTTGCAAACGCGTTATTACTATCTTCATTGAGCTTGCCCACCTACATACTGTTGTTTTTGATCAGATTGTATTTCGGGTCTCCAGCAGGATTCAACTCGGCGGTTTATCGCACTTGCCATAAAATCTTCATCTCTCAAGATACGGGCGAACTTACAGTAAAATGGTCAGTTCTCTCCTACCAATAGCTAACTGATAACCATCCAGTTTTTTATTTGCTGAAAAATATATATCTGTTCAGTGATTCATGCTATGAGTTATCAATAACTTTGTTTTCAAAAGACCGCAGTAAAATGGTTTCGGACATCGTTTCAAAAGGTGCTAAAAGTACTATCATTTCCCTTTTCTATTTCGCCAGTATAGAATTCATTACTACATAAATATAGGTTTTCCCGAGTGAGGAAAAGACAATTTGTATTACAGTGCGCTGGTGCTGGTGGAATAGGAATATTTTTTTCGGCTAGGCAATACATATTTTCCGTATTATATTACTTTAATCTCTTCTAAAGACAGAAATAAATATTACGTAATTGATGAGTAATCATAAACAATGTTTACTCGTGGAATGGAAATTTCTGCGATGCTAAAAATACGAGATTTGCGCATTCGGTAATTTGTGATCATAATCATTCTTTGAAACAACACATATGTGTCGCTCATAAATTAAGGTAGGAAGCGAATTTTATTCTAGTATCTCTCTACTTATCATATGCGTCATGCGTTCAATCTTTTCTGTGTTGTGTTTTTTCTGCTTATTTTCCACGTATTCATAACATAACAAGGATTTATATTATCCCAACTTAAGAGTATGTTCTCAAAAAAAAAAATGATAATAATAATTATACATCAATATCTCCTTGCAGAATTAAGTTCACAATAGTTCGATTATAAACAAAATTTGTCCGATCTAATTTGAACTTTGAAATAGTTATTGTGCCATTATATAAAATGTTATAGTCAACAATTTTCAATTCTCATAAATATTTTACAAGGGGAAGGGAATGAAAATGTTGGGAGTTCCAAGGATATTGTCTATTTTGGTGAATTTTAACTCTTCTAATGGCGATAAACAAATATGGTAGTGACCTGCCACTACCGCGGGTTGTAGCGGCAAATAAATAAAGTAATTGAATAAATTGTCTTATAATTTTTTCTGAAATACTGAACTTCAAAAAGAAGTTCTATTTTTACGCATTTAACTCCACGAGATGAAGAACTGCTTTCCTAAGGCTGAAAAATGAAATAATATATGCATAAACCAAAGAGATTTTTACAGATACTATTGGGTATCCAGACATATTAATTGTGACTATAATTTTAAGGAACTGAGTTGATCATTTCGTTCCTTCGAAACTGGCTTATGAAACACAAATACAATCTCTAAATATAAAATATGATCTGAAGAAGATACAATTGAGGCGCATGTAATGCATAAAATCAGAATTTTTGAGCCGTACAAAGCAAAAAAATAACCGTTATTCACACTGTTAACTATAACTTTTCACTAATTGGAAAACATGATAATCGTTTATACTTGTGTTTCATACTTGGTGTTTAATGCCATTGGTAAGTATAATAATACAATTTATAGTTTAAAGAACGTTTCCAAGCTTTTGGAAAATAAACATTCTTTCGACTTATATTAAATTTTTTCCAAACTCTATCTGTGTTGGTCCAAAATACGTGTAAGGATGGTGCAGTCCCAAATGTGCTAATCTAAACTTATACACGTGAAAAATTTTTGTTCTTAAATTTGATAATATAATATTTACCCTACCAAAAAGAAACTAAGTTTTTAGGAATATAATAATAAGTGATTGAATAATTGTACTCATACCAAACAAAAGTTTCTATTTTCCCTGAAAAAGACTGTGAGGTTTACAAAACACAATAAGAAAGACATTCTTCCTATGTACATTCTATCTAAGTTGTTTCATAACTATTTTTGCAAATTGACCCTGAAAATAACCCAATTGAGAGTAAAAAGTCCAAATACAATTTTGTTAAAATTTCAAACAAGAATCTTTTTAAATATTTTAAATATCACTAATCAAAGTCTAACTTTGTAATCGTCAGGATATTATTCTCCAGATGGAAAGAAATGACTATAGAGAAAAGAAAAATGTTCTTTGTTCCAGGTAGAAATATAAGTGTATTCGTTGATAACGATTGTTCCTAAAAATGGTTTATAACAATGATAGTAGTTCTTGAAAGCCAATCTGTTGTGACAGGATGTTATTTTTTAGCTAAAAGATTTATTCCTTTATTATGACGTGATCTTTAAAGTCCAAGGTTTTTTAAGCCATATCATCATTTTAAAATCTTGCGTTCAACTCATAGCCAAATCTGAAACAAGGATACGAATAAATATTACGCGACGGCTGAGTAATTATAAAATGTATCTAAAGATTTTTTGCCTTGACTCACCTCGAATATTTTACAAGCTAATGATGCACTCTTTACGTTATAATACAGATTTGACGATATTGCGCTGAGAAAAAAATTGAATAAAGAAACAAAGAAAGAAACTAAAAAGGAACCATCAATAAGAGTTTTATTGGAGTCTTATTTTCAAAGGATACCTACTTTCACTTGAGTCACAACATTATCGAACCTCTAGCTTTTCTGTGTTACATTTTTAAACTTTAAGGTTTTTAAAGGAGAGAGAAAATTTTTTAACAAATAACATAAATATTTTTGATAATAACCCCACTTCAGCTAGACTCTCAACATATATTCAATATAGTAGTGGGCCAAGGACTGTTCCCGGAGGCACCCCCATAGTTATATTGACTTTCCTACTTTTTGTGTTATGAGCATATACATATTGTTTCCTGTCGCTTAAATATGATTTTAGTAGTTTTAGAGCTGCATCCTTCATTCCTAGTTTTGAAAGTTTTTTGCACAGTATGCCTTGAATGACTGTATCAAATGCTCTTTTTAAATCAATAAATACTCCTGCTGCAATTTCTTTGTTATCTATTTTCTTTGTTTTAGAACCTTTCTGGAAACCATATTGCATTATACTGATTCCCTTGTTCTTGTTGATATGGTTCACTTATCTTATCCTAATTGGAAAAGTACCATTCTCAGGATCAGTATTTATAATCTGTAGTAAGTGATTTTTTATAACAGGATATCATATCAGCAGTTCACAAACAGTAATGCCATCGTCGCTTGCTGATGCCTGTTTATTTGAAGCACTTTGTATTTTGTCTAGTTAAGCAATAGTAATTGACTCGAATTTGCATAATTGTGAGTTAATTTTTATTTCAGGCATCTCTCAACCCTCACTCTCTATACTTTCCTGTGTTTTTTAAACCAATTTCCTGATAATAGTTATTTATTTCATTAACAATCTCATCGAAGCTTACCACCTTTCTATCACCAACTAATAAATTTTGGATTTCATTGTCTTTTGGATTTTGTGGAATACTGTTTAAAATTGTGTTTATAGCTATCTAAGTTTTCTGAAGTTATTTTTTGCTTTCTCAACCATTGTTTTAGCTTCAGTTTTTGATATTTTTCTTATTTCGTCTGTTAAATTATTTTTAAGTTTTTCAAATTTATTCTCAATAAACTCATTTGTTGGATTAAGTTTTTGTTTAACGTAAAATTTGTCGGTAGGTAGCCGAATTGCGACTTCATGTATCTTTTGAGATCCTCAATTTTTTTGTTGATTCTTCCTCTTGATAATAACCAAAGCTGTTTAGCGTTTCACTGCTTTGAGATAAAAATGATTTTTAAATCTTTTTACTTCTTTTAGAATCACACTTATCACTAACACGTTTACTGTCACTGCACTTTATTATATTGATTTAGTTTTTATCCCGTTTTTGGGTGCATTACTAAACACTAGATGTCACCCTTCCAGTCTGGATTTTATACAGATAAACTTTTATCATGCTAAAGGAGCGTCTGCTATCTTAAGCAGCGCGGAACAAACGGCTTTTACCTTAATACAAGAACCTTGGACTTACAAGACCAAATTTAGACGCTTCAGTAACAAGAGCAGATCAGTCATTCATGGTAGTCCCAGATAACAAAGAAGGGTAACACTTTATGACAATGTCGATACTAAATTAATTGAATTGCCAACGTTCTTTTCTAGAGACTTGGTGGCAATAAAAATCGATCACTATTTAGGAGGTGCGTTAAAGGATGACTACTGCTTATCGGATGTGATGCTAACGCACATCATTCATTTCAGGGTAGCAAGGACACTAACCACATGGTTGATTTTTTATTAGATTACCCCTTAACTACTGATTCAACTCTATTAAATGGGTAAAACACCTAACTTCGTGACATTTAGATGTCGCGAGGTAATTGATTTATCATAGACGGATATACCTCTCCTTGACAGCCGATAGACCTGACGTGAAAAGGTATATCAACCCTGAAGCAAGTGACTGGGATACAGCTTGTTGGGTGCTATACTGGACATAATCAAGTCTATCAACCAAATAGAATTTGCTATCGACATTCTACAAAGAGGAATTACGAAAGCACATAAGGAGAATTATCTTCTTCGTATTTAGAAAACAGACAGTGATGCACTCTGGCAGAATCCTAGATTCGAGAACCTGAAAAAGGATACTCGACGCTTTCTAACCGAACTAGAAAATAGGAACTGTGAATTGTACAGGCAACCTCAACAAAATATAATGATGAGATGCAAAATTCCGCGATGGACTCGCGGATGTGGTATTGTGAGTAAATCGAGAATATACTTGACACTGCGAGACTCCAGAGAACCCTGAGAGGTAATTTTTAATGTCAACCGTAGGCTTAATGATGCTTTTGGGTGAAATGGCTGAACGACTCAGAGTTGGATCACAGCCAATTGTATTGTCATTCATTCAAATATCAGATGGACGGTTAAACAATTTAAACCAGTTAAAGCTGCAGGAGATGCTAAGATATTCCCTGCATCAAATGAAAAAATATTTCAGTCCCAAGTGGGTGCATTGTGCGGTATCTTTCGGGCATGATTAGTTGAAAAGCAAAACGGTACATACTTCCCTGCATGATATAGAAGTGAAGACCAAAGTTGTGAGAGGCTGCCCACATCCACCCTCGGCGCGCTTGTCATTGATGACCTGGCTAGTGTTTTTAATGAATCAGGTGCTCACACTCAAGGCTATGTAGATGACCCGACGATCTTGGTAACAGGGGCGCATGAGGGTACCTTTGTGGAACTCATGCAGTCAGCGATAAATATAGTAGAGCAATGGTGCAAGGTTTCGTTGTTTATCCGTTAACCCGGTTAAGACGGAATTCATGCATTTTACAAGATGAAGGAAGCTTTCTGACCTTAGATATCCTAAATTGCCAACTAAAGTTAACGCAATGGCAAAGAAAGCTTGAAAGCCAGGATTACTTACTGGTTATATAGAGTGTTGATCAAACCCATAATAGCATATATGCACTAGTGATCTTGTTGTCAAGGACTGAACTTATCAGTACTATAAAACAACTGAAAATAACTGGAAATTGGTGGAAATCCGTTTTAAAAGAAATTTAGGTTCAAGTAACAATCAATCACTGTAACTGTGCAGCAGGAAAATAAGACATCAATAGGCTTGAGAAAAATTGTCATGTAGGGAGAAAACAAGGTGCGCATGTATGCGCAGGTTTTTAAGAATTCAGCGTGAAATATGGTTCTTGAACAAACCTTCTTATCCAAATCTTTGTTTTAGAATTATTTCTTTGCATTGACATCGGAAAACAGAACAGAAAATATAACATTTTTCACAGGTAAACATTCCTGAAGCAAAAAGACACAAAGTGGTTTCAGAGAAACCTTGTAAACTATGTTTTCGTGCCCCACTGGTGAAATACCCCATCTGAAATATCCCAACATAAGAATATGTTATTAAAAAAAAATACTCTTCTATTCCTGCTTGCAGGATTAAGTGCACAGTCTGGTAGCAATTGGCCTGACACTCCCCGCCCGCGTTTTTGGCAACCTTCTTCTTCTCGTCGTAAATCTCAGTCTCCTGAACAGTCCGAGCCTTCTCTACATACCAGGTCTGGGTCTTCTCATGACAGGCCATCTCCTGCCGAGCCTCCACTACATGCCAGCTCCAGGTCTCCTTCTACAAGTCTTTCTCTTGCTAGGTCTCCTCCTGTCACACCTCCTCCTGCGATGCCTCTTGTATATGCTGGATATGGACTTGGACAACTTGGATTGATTCGACTTTTTCCCTACAGAAATTTGGATCGGCGATTCGAGTTCCGAAGATACACTTTTGATTCCAATTCACCACTCCGACGGCTAGTATCAAGAAAAGTCTATTCATACATTTCAACTTCAGAACAAATTGTATTAACTTCATCAAACGGTGACGTTTTTGCAATATTGGAAACTAATGGTGCTCTAAGTGGAATATATAGTACCACTAGCGGAAGGCCCCGGGCAAAAATAAACATAGGAACCAGCGTGATTACGAATTTGACACAGGACGAAATTATGGAATGTCCAGTAGGTCCTCAGCGTCTAATAGATGTGAGTTTTCGTATAGTAGTTGTAAACCAGGATTCTCTACAGCTCAACCAATAATTTAATCTTAAACAATGTAAAATATTTTTGAATGTTGCATCCTTAAACCGACTCATGCAAAATGGTTAAAATTTGCCTTCGATTATAAAAAATCTATATATAAATGAGAATTCATTTGTAATTTGAAAAATATGAGAGAAAGAAGTCTTCGGCAAGGCATTTCCAGTTCATTACACGAACGAAATAAAGCATATTAATAGAAAGATAGTCGAAATGTGGATTTGTTTATGAAAATTATTTAAATAATTGGTGAGCAGTAGCTCATTTCTACTCATTGCGAGCGTACATCAAAATGATGAACGCGCTTTTCTATTCACACATGTAACAATCGTCTTATTTGTCCCCATTCCAATTACGGCAGTGGTCAAAATCAAACTAAAATAACTGGGCTACAAAGATCTAGTCAGGATCCTTTAAGGCACTATTTAGATTCTTTATTTTTTGTGACTAGAAAAACTAAGTGCGTCTAGTTAGGCCCAAATCTTTTCATTTTGGCAGGCTTTAGTTGGTTTCTGATTAAGATAAAAGGTCCAAATAGTTCAAGTCAGGAACTGGTCGCGCCTTGATCAGCATACATCAGAAGAACTTTCTGAAGAGGTTGCTGCATTATATATAATTCAGTTTCATCTTTAGATATTTCTATCAACTAAATCATACTTAAAAACATTTGTACGCATATTCCCATCAATAGTCACAAAATATTTTTGAAATGCGAAAAGTTGACGGAATCAATCATAAAATATACGAAACGAATTCTTTTCGGCTAGGCTGTACATAATTTTTAGCGCTCGTGAAAATCCAAAAAGAATGTCTCACTCAAAACAGTCAAATGTCCAACCTACATGCACATATGCACAGATGGTACTAGGGTGGGCCAAATTCATATCTGTCGAAATGCGGTTCAGTTCAGTTTATTGTAACATAAAATAATGCCAGTGCCTAACTACAAGGAGAGTGAAGACTACCAGTGACAATTTTTTTAGTTCCTCACATCAAATACCTAATCTACTTATTTCTATATGAGAACTAATAGTGTCACCAAGATAACCTGAAGGCACGAATCTTCAACGTGTTAATCGTCCAAATGAATAAATTATCAAATTTGTTGAGTTCATATTTAAAATCTTCGTTAGCGATTTCTCATTTTTCAAAGTTTGACGTCTAATATTATTGTACGACGGACATTCCCGAATAAAATGCTTAAATGTCTCCACTTTTCGCATGTTGCATAGTCATTAGAAGAGGAAATTCTCGTGAATTAAAAGAATATTTTAAGTTGTTTTCTGTTAATAAATCATCGTTTCTAATTCGTTCTTGCGATTTCAAAAGTATCTTCTCCAATTCCTGTTTGACAAGTTTAGACCATGGCTTTATGAATACATGCTGAAATCCTAGAATCTCCAGCATGTGTTTAATTTGAGTTGTCTAGTAATATTTTATCTGCTTCGATTTCAGTAGATTTTGCAAAAGTTGTTTATTGCAGAAGCTCTTAGCCAACCGTTCATCAGGCGTATCTAGAATTATGATCCATCATCTAATTTTTTCTCGCCACACATTTATATTCCAGTTTGTATCTATTTATTCCTAGTTTGATTATGTGCTCAGGGGGATTTGTGGAAGAGGTTCAGTAGTAGCTCAAAGTATTTTTTCTGAGTAAATTCAATATTATAGAAATATTTTGAAAACCAAATTTCAGCTGCATATAACAAAGTCATGGACATAACTGAGTTCAAAAGATGGTTTGCCGCTATCAAGGATGTTGGTTTTGCTTCATTAGTAGTTTGCCAAAACATGCCCTTGTACTTCGAAAAATGTTCCCTAGGCAGCAGTACGATTCTACTTGTTCCACCTTTCGCCTCCTAATGTACACTTCTCAAATTTCTTATTTTGTGGGCTTTCATAAAAAGCCAAGATTTTCTTTTCCACTTGCAGATTCGGTAAAAATCACTGTATCATCGGCGAATGCCAGGATCAAAATCTCTAAAAGACAAATGTATCGAGAAGCTCTCGTAGAGCTTTATAATTAACCTCAGAAGCCGAAAGACTTTGCCGATATAAAGTGTACGAAATATGTCATAGCCATTATCTTTAGCCTTTTTTTTTCTCATGCGAAATCAGGATAGATTCAAAATAAGCCTTTCTGAATGAACTGGCATGAGTGGTTCCATTATCATTGATATTCTATAATAGAAGTAAGTCTCATCACCGCGTCAAGGTTTCAGTTCCCAATACGCTTTATCCCTTTTTTTCAGCTTTCGTTATATCGAACATGTATTTTTTTAAATTCAAGCACACTTAGAATCATAAAATATGAATAAAATAGAAAATGAGAAGAAGAGAAGAAGGGAAGAAAAACGTTTATGAAAGTTATTGAGAAAATGACCTGTGAACCACAAAATATAAACAATTATAGACAAATGCTCAGACACATCAAAAGTCTCGAAGACACATTGGGAAGGAACTTCAAATTATACAAAAACGCAAGGCATGAAAATATTGTTCTTTTTCACTTGTCTCGTTGCACAGTTGTCAACTGTTCGAAATACTTGTCTTTTTTTCTTCATCGTGTAGTTGACAGCTTTTGCCATATCTTTCATTCCTATTAGGCAGTGCATCTGGCTACTATAGATTCAAGTAATTTTCTACATGTTGCACAACTAGCGAAGTTTTCATTTTTCGGTTTTGCAACACTTATCTCTTCCGATTCAGGCTTCAATTTAGTCAAAGCCTTGAAACGATTATGATACTGTGGAGAATAAACAAGCCGTGAAATCCATATTAGATGATTCTAACAACGATCCATGAAGTACAAAGAAACTGAAATTGCCAATAAGAAGGTGTACTATGAGTGAATCAGCTTGCGTCGTCTGCAAAGACGCAAATGATCTTCATCATAGAATTACACCCTTAACTAGATTGAAAATATTCATAGAAACTGGAATATTCACACCACCAAAAACAAAAGATGTTGTGCAAGTCATTTGCAAGAAGACTGTTTTTTTTTGACGAAAAGTGCAATGAATGCAATTAAACCCTTACGTTCACTTTCATGGACGCAAAAATTATAACAGAACTACTAAATAGTTTGCAACAATATGTACTATAAAAGTCAAAGAAAAGGACTAAATTTCGACGATTGATCTTTGATGACTGATGAAGATTGTCCTAGACTCACGGGTCTGAAGAAAGAGCAATTTTATCGTGTCGCCAAATCTGTATGAGACAAAATACGTTCTGGTCATTCGGATGTTATCTTGCCTACCCTCTTACTGATACACAGAAGGAAAGTCAGTAGAGCAATTGCGGCTGCAAGAAATGGTCTGATAACGTCTTATGTTCCAGATTACCTCGGCTTTGATCATATTTCACGTGATGAAGTTGTATAGAAGCATAATAGGAAATCGCAAAAACTCTTTGTAAATGGCCAAGATGTACCTATTCTTGTAGCCGATGCAACCCACATGTTCATCCAGAGGAGCTCAAATTATTCTTTTCAAAGAAAAGCTTTTCAAATTCATATTGGACGACCTTTAGTGAGACTTATGGTGCTGGTGAAGAAAACTGGCTACATTCTCGATTTTTAGACCCATATTTTGCAAATGGGGAAAATAATGACGACAGTATTTTCTCTAGTTTTCTTCAATCCGATACTGCCAAACTGCGTAGATGGTTGAAAGAAAATTACGTCATTGTAATTGATCGCGGTTTCAAAGATTGCTTGTCGCTGTTGAAAGAGCTGGGCCCTGTTTTTAGGATGCCACACTTGTCAAAAAAAGACAAGCGACATAGTGCATGCGAAGAAAACGAATCGAAACTCGTCACCAAAATACGGTGATGATGTTTTTCCAAACAGTCAAATAAAATATATTGGTGACTATGTCACTATATTACTCTATAGAAACTGTAATTAATATCCTGGTATAAGTTTATTTACATGTTTCTCTAATATTCAAGAACTGTCAACAAGTTTAATATTGCATCAGCTTACAGAGAAAGTGACTTTTCATATAATATTAAATGAAGAAATAATTATTGTGATGAACCGCGACTTTCCAAGACTGGTAAGATTTCGTTTTTTTTAAAATTAAGGTTTAAGTGACAATTAGTGACTATCGTTACATGCAAAAACTATTAAAAATAACTGCTGATTTTGCAACTTGATTTCTCGTTCAAGAAGGGAACGAGAAACTTTTTTAAAGAATTCAGAAAAAAATTTTTGCTCTTGAAGAGAAAAGACCACGTGATAATCTGTTAAGAAATGCAAGAATTTCTCGAATTTTTTACCTCGCCAAGAAAACTTGCAGATCTTTACGAGTTCTCGAGATAGGACCAAGAATTTCTGAGCGGGCCTAGCCGACAGTGTAGCTCACCGACTGAAACTAGTGGCAGACCAGCTTGGAAATTTGTTGTCATATCTTTGAAACCAGTGAATATTTCAAAAGTTTTACTGGCTTAAATCGAACATAAAATTTCAAAGATTGCGTCCTGCCAATCACAGACATTTTCTATAACTTTCCTAAGGTTCAAGCACAAATTAAAATTAGGAAACAAAATCTGAGAAATTCTCAGCAACTTGGACATTTTTATCCGTACCTCGAGAACCCACAAAGATTTATGCAGTTTTATTAGTTTTAATTAATAATAAGGCTTTGACATCTGTGTTACATGAATTTAAGAGTTTTGCTACAACTTTTCTAGGTCATCCCACAAGATAAAGTGGAGATGTAGAGTTCAAGAAATTCTAGCATTTTTTCAGATTCTCACATGCCGACAATTTCCAACGGCAGTGCATTTGTACCAAATTTTAGATTCGGATGAATGGTGATACAGAAAAATACTTGATACAAAGGATTATACATGAACCATATAAATTCTGGGTGTGTGCTTCATTGTTTTAAAGCTCCGGGAGTTTGAAAATTGAAATGACACACAATTTTCAGCGTCCTCTTTTTGAAGTACTTTCACAAAAAGGATTTGTGATATCCAAACTTGAAATTATATTCGAAAAAAAAAATATTCCTCTATTTCTTCTTGCAGAATTAAGTTCGCAGTCAAATAGCGAGTGGCCTGATACTCCACGCCCAAGTCGTTGGCGTCCTTCTTCTCTTCGTATACCTCAGTCTCCTGCCGAGCCACCTCTACGTGTAAGGTCCAGGTCTCCACCTACTACGCCTTCTCCTGCCAATCCTGATCCTGCCAGACCTCCTGTTCCTAAAGTACTTGGATATGGACTTGGACAACTTGGACTCATTCGGCTTATTCCCAGTAGGAATCCGAACCTGCGATTTGAATTTCGAAGATACACTTTCGCTCCCAATTTACCACTTCTATGGCTAGTACGAGCACATGTTTTTACGCGCATCCCAACTTCAGAACAAATTGTGTTAACGAAAGCTAATGGTGACATTTTTGCAATATTGGATACGAATGGGGCTTTTACTGGAATATATAGTACAAGTACAGGGAGGCCACGGGTAAAACTAAACATAGCAAGCAGCGTGGTGACGCATTTGACCCCACTAGAAGTTAGGGAATGTCCAGTAGGCGCCCGCCGCGTAATGCATGTGAATTTTAGTACAGTAGTTGTGAATCAGGATTCCCTACAGCTAAAGAAATAATTTGATTTCAAAAAATGTAAGACTTTTAGTCTGTGATGATATCGTTACCGATTCAAAATGGAAGCTTTCCTTCATTTCTATTGTATAAAAGTAGTAACTATTGTAATTTTTTGTATTTAAGAGGCCATGTGTTTTGGCGATTTGCAAGTCTCTTAACGGCAATAAAAAAAGTTGTATACTATAGTTTGGATAGTTTCATTGCGTTTATTTCAATCATGATAAGGGTTTTTTTAAAAAATAAATATTCAAACTTTGAAAATAAAGTTCAAAAACTAATTTGACTTTTTTCAAATAGCGACGCTTCTTTTAATTTTTCTTTTAGTCATCGCACAAGGGATACCTGCCTTTGAAAATAACTCTGTTGTTATCAACAATGAAATGCTGTTTTGTTTCTTGGCGCGTATGATATTTTTTATAACAAACGCATAATTTCAGACACGATTGAAACACAGGCATGTTTTCTGCTCACATTGAGAAATTTTGGAAACTCTTGTAACATATCAAAAATGTATGATAAATTCATTAATCACCAAAAACAATTCGAAAATTTTGATACTGTTTGAGGGAAATAGATATAGATAGATAGAAGACACTGGTAGCAAAAGTGGTCGGCAAAATGTTTTGATAACCACGGAGAGCATTTCATCAACAGTGAAAGAATTTTGTTCACCAACGTTGGCGATTTTGCTCATCGCCTTTGCACAATTTGCGGAATAAAACATTTTTGATGTACGTGTATGGTGGACAAACGATGGTTTTGCATGACAGGAAAGCAACTGCCCAATGGTGGCGCGAATAATTATTATACAAGCAATCCATTTATGGGGCACAATGACCCATATTAGTGATGTTTGATCGCTTTTGAGTTGAAGAGCTGTCAAGAAGTCAAATATCACATCATTTGATAGTTAAAGTGACATTTTAGATGATACTGAATGAAGAAATAATTATTGTGACGAATTGTAACCTTTGAAGATTGATGGAATCCCTTTTCGAAAGAAATTCGGGTTCAAGTGAAAATTGATGACTTGCCAGAAAAACAGGGAAACAACACATCGATTGGCTTGGACAAAGTTGTCATGCAGAAGGAAAACAAGGTGTGCACATGTGCGCAGGTTCTTTAAAATTAAGCGTGGAATATGGTTCTCAAACAAACCTTCTCATACAGATCCTCGTTTGAAAATTCTTACTTTGCATTGATATTAAACAACGGAACAGGAGATGTAACACTTTTTACGTGTGACCTTCCTGAAGCAATAAACACTATTTTCACCAAATTTCACATTCAGATGTATTGTGACATGTGAACACACTGTAGACAAATATTTATTTATAAACCTTATAAACTCTGGTTTTAGCCCTCATTTCTGAGAGGTACCGTGGGTTTGAAATTCAAAATTACACTCAATGCTTACTGCCCTCTCTTGAAGTTTCTTTACGTTTCTCAATGAAAATCGTCAGGAAAATTTCAACGGAAATTGTCCGAGCTCATTTATATTCTTTATTTATGTTTATTCATGCACATTCTCTTCTTACTGACATTCAATTAATAATACTTGCTCGTACACTAGGTAAATTTGAAAATGTTATCCGCATATCTCTTTCTCTTCATGATATAAATTTTATGTAACCTAATTCAAATCATTTCAACATTAGTTTTATGTATCTGAAATATGCCAGCATATGATTATGTTCTTGAATAAATTAATTATGTAGTTCTGTTTGCACCATTAAGTGCGCAGTCTAGTAGCGATTGGCCTGATACTTCCTGCCCAGATCATTGGCGACCTTCTTCTTCTCGTCGTATACCTCAGCCTCCTGACAAATCCGAGCCTTGTCTACGTGACAGGTCCGGGTCTTCTTCCAGGTCTCTTCTTGCCAGGTATCCTCCCAACAAGCCTACTCTTGCTACGTCTTCTCCTGCCAGGCCTCCTCTTGTGAATTACTTGTCAAGCTGAAACCGGCAGTCATTTCTCAGCATTATAATAGTGAAGATACAAAGAATTTAGTCGAGAATTTGACGCAAAAGTCTTAAATTCTGCCTAACAGTCCGGAATGCTCGAATAATGAAACTTAGCTCAGTTAGATGAAACAGGATTTCAAAAACCATGTTACAATTCTTGCCCTAGAAGAGCAAAGAAAAATGGTTTTCGATAGCTGTAAAATATACAAGAGAAGTAATTTAAACACTCACATAAATACTTATATCATGTTGCGAGACGAATATAGGACAAAATTAAAGACTGCAAAATTAGAGTAAGTGCCAAAGTTACTTTACAATCTTGGCAACGTGAAAAACAGTGGTCAAATTCGGGATACGCTTAGGAGTTTTGATGTCAAGCATGAAATAGATGATGTAATTGGTACTAAAACTTTGTATCAATGCTATACTTGAATGCTGATGATTTTATTTTTTGGATTAACAACAGTTTTGAAAAAATGTAAAAATGATAAAACTCCAGGTCCAGGCGGAATCAGTAACGAATTTTTTGAAACGCGAATACTACCCATCGAATATTTTAAGTGCAATTTTACTGTCAGAAAACATATCTAATGGTTGGTCGATGATGGATATGCGTATGCTGCATAAAAAAGGAGATAAAAAAGACACTCGAAATTATAGGGGAGTTGCGCTAATCATTTCGCCAACTGAATTATTGGGGATGATGATCGCAAGAAAGAATAACTGAATATGCTAAAACCAATCTTATAATTCTTGAAGAGCAGGCGAGCTTTTAGTCTGAACGAGGCTGTATGAATCACCTGTTTACAATGAATACTATTGTGAATATACACAACTTTACTACTGCTACTACTACTGCATAGTACTTCTGCGCGCGTGAGGAAATGACATTGGATAGTGGAACTTTCAACAGAAAAAGATCAATTTTTAAAACACTAATATTTCAGCCAATACAAATTCACATTTTATAAACTATTGGTCGTCGAAAGTTCAACGCGGGCTCATTTGTTAGCTTATTTTGTCCTCCAAAAATCTTCTTTTATACTTATTTACGCTATCCCTTATGCAATGCGAACAATTCACGCCAACGCTTAAAGTGTTTGCAATTTTCATTTAATCATTATTAACAATAGTGCCTTTACTAAAAATTATAATCAGTGAGTCAGAGAGAAAAACAAGATTTTTGTTAATTCTATAAACAAAATAATGGAATAAAGTTATTTCCTCATCGTTCCAAATCATTGGCTATTCTAAATTAATAGTTTTCGTGTGAAATATGCCACATGTTATTGTGCAGTGAAAATTACCTAAGAATGGATGCTACTTACCAATTATTTAAACAATTTTTAAACAATTTTTGGACAGTTTGTCTATTTATGTAGGCTTATAACACAGTGGAGTCTAAACGTACAAACCTCGCTGAGGATTCAAAATGATTAATGATAACGAATCTCTAAAGTAGTTTGCTTATGATTTTATAATTTTTTTTGATTCTTAAATCCAAGCATAATTTTAAGAAATAAATAAAGTGTATAAAAACCCGAATTTTTTATTCCAAAACATTTAAAACCAAATTTTCCTAAAACGCAAAATATTATTTGGAACATTTATTTTAACTCACTTACTAAATACTTTTATTTACTTAAATCTGGCTGATGAAATTTACATACAATGTCTGAACATGAAAGATAATTTCATAAAGATAAGATCGACGCTCTCATTATCCACGATATAAGAACATTTACTCTAAAGAATCAAAAGAATTCACATTATTCAAACTTTTAACTATACATTTGTCTCTAATTTTAAAAGATGAGGATCATTTGTACTCTGGTCTTATACTTGGTGGTTAATTATATTGGCAAGTATAACATATAATACAGATTTTCTTGAACATTTCTCGGCTTTCCGAATTAACCATTTATTCGATTTAATCCGTATTCTATCCCCATTCCTACTTTTTCAAACCTCTATCTGTGTTCATCCAAAATGAGTAGGAATTTAATATGAATTTATTCGGGACAACAGGTTACATTTGAATTCCAGTGCGATTGTAAAGAATCTTTCAAAGGTAATGTTAAAATAACAAGACTTTGAATCTGCTCTAATTATGAACCAGCAAGTTCACTTTACTCTTTGTTGCAAACGAGCAACTACAATAGTCAGCAAAACAAAAACCGTTTCAAAAGACTCTTAACTTGATGGGAAAACAACATCTGAATTTTTACCTACTTATCCCATCTCTCCAAAACTTTATAGACTCCAGGAATCAACAAAAAACACATTTCACTCAGACCGATCCAAAACTTTTTTGACTGTATCAAAAAGATACAACAGATTCACATTCAACCCCAAGACATCCTAGTGAGTTCTGACGTAGTATCTCTCTTTACAAAAGTACCAATCTCTAATACAATCAATAATATTAAATCCTTTGCAAACTGGAATTGAACATCTAGAAACTAAAATCTTCAACCAATCCAAGCTTGAACCGGAATTTTATTGCCGTTACGTTGACGAAGCTTCTGTCATCTGGAGACATATTACTAGTTTACATAAGATTTGATAACACCTTAGGATATGAAGTTTACAGAAAACTCACTCGAACGAACAGATTTCTACATGCTTCCTCCCGCCACCACCCATTTCAAAAATAATCGGTCATCAGCTCTCTTGTACACACAGTATTACACAAAAGGTAAAGATAACTTACAAAAGGAATTAAAAAAGCTCAAACAAATCCTAATACAGAACGATCACAGAAGCAACCAAATTGATCAAGCAATAAGAAAATACACTCAAAGAAACATGTTAACACAACCTACTAAAGAAAGAGAGCGAAAAACGACCACGAAACTACTCTATATCCAAGGTATCGCAGAACATCGTATTGAAACAGGTCATAGCGCTCTGGCCAATCACAGGCATAGTATAGAGTATACACAAGAACAACATAACCTGAAAGTTAAGCTTCAGGTTAGCCCTTAAGAAGTGAACTGCAACGTTTAAAAATGTTTGTATAGCTCGTAGTTTTGCACATGATTGAAACCCTAAACACTTGCTTTTATTAGGTTATTTTGTATTAACGTGTATTTTGAATTTTAGCTTACAAAAATTTTTTCACTGATTTCAGCCTTGAAAAATAAACAATGCCGTGTCCAAACGTCGGATTGTATTACTCTATAGTTACTATATATATATATATATATATATTATACCAAAATTATATATATATATTATAT
>JAABKJ010002229.1:0-11809 GCA_011634705.1 Andricus grossulariae
CATAATATGTAAATTTTTCATCTGACTTGTGCTATCCTTTTCTTTATTTTGATCTAATTTAGACTCTGCTTTTGATTCTATATGTAACAAAGTATGATGACGACGATTACAGATTGTGCAATTCCCAGATTTACAGTTAATCATTAAATGATTGCGTTTAAGACAATTAAAGCATAGTCCTTTCTTTTTTACAACTTGAGTTCTTTCATTTATTGATAATTTAGCAAACTCCTCCCAATTCTGAATGAAATGATTACCTCTACAATTAAAACTAGTCAGATATGATTGCGTGTTTATAAAGGACTTTCGTGAGCTTTTCTTATCAGTATTTGATTGCGATTTATTACCTGACCTTGTAATCTGTTTACTTTGCTCGCTAGACCCGGGGTTCAAAGTTTCTAATATTTGACATCGTTCTTGCAAAAAATCAGTAATCTCTTTAAATTTAGGCATCTCGTTACCTTTCGCCGATCGCTCACACTCCTTCCGGGATTCCTTATCAAGTTTCGAGGCAATTTGACAAATGAGTGGCGTATCCCAACTATCTGTTGGTTATCCCAAAACACTTAATGCGCGCACGTGTCTAAGCGTTGTGTCTAGTGAATTACGCAAGCAGGAAGCAGATTCCCTGTTTGTTGTTGATAAATCCAAGAAGGATTGCATGTGATTTTGAATAATTAGTTTTTTATTATTATATCTTTCTTCGAAGAGATTCCATGCTACATCGTAATTTGCTTCTGACGTTTCAATATTTTCAATTACTCGCGCCCCGTTATCTGTTAGATACGATCTCAAATAACGTAATTTTTGAACTTTCGGAATGTTTGGGTCATCATGTATTATTGCTGTAAAGGTATCTCGAAAGCCCAACCATTCCTCGTAACAACCAGAAAAAGAGGGAAGACTGAGTTTTGGTAGCGGAAAATGCATTCGCATTGATGTCGCATCGCTATTTGGTGTAGTAGCTCGCGAAGCTGCTATTTGTCTTAAATTGATCAATTCCGCTTCGCGCTGAGCATTGAGTTCAGCCTCGAGCTGAGCTACGCGCGAGAGCTGTCGAGCTAGCTCGTATCCCTGATCATTATTCGACTCAGTGGCCAAAGGGCGAGGCAGACGCTCATTAATAATTTTTGTAGCTAATGCACTGTATTTATAATAATTATTTTCAAAATCTGTACGTTCTGCTTCACGGGTTGGTCCTGGAGTCAATAATTCAGGGCCCATTTGCGCTTGATCATGTTGATCCCAAGTCTCTTCGATCTTTTTTAAACGAAGCTGAATTTTTTCTACACCAATTGTATCTTGTGTTTCATTATCCAAACATTTTTCTAAAAACCTTTTAAATTTAGTTAATCGAGTTTTACAATTGGTGCGAGTTTGTTGAAAACTTTCAACTTCGTTAGTAGTCATGATATATCAAAATACATACAATTGATGATAAGTATAAACAAAACTACCTTTATTATGATACTCTTACTTGACTCGTAGTATTGAGTCACCTCTCTGGAATGTGAGTATAACTTTTTTGAATAGCTTTTCCTCAATTAACCTTGTTGAGTATCCATAAAATTCTGTCGTAGAATTTTCCAAAGGTAGCTGCTTTCTCATGAATTTTTTCTCAATCCTTGACTTTTATTTCGGGATGAAACCTATATGATGATTCTCGTTGCGGTTGCAACGACCTTTCGATTTCCAGGCTTCGTTAGATATTTGTCTGCCTAATTGCAAGACAACCAAATTGAATATTGATATTGACGAGACAATAGATTTAAACCTGCGTCACCTCTGTTTTTCAAGATCTAAACAGCACTTAACAGTTTACAGTTCTAGAATATCACATTACCGGTGTTCACTTAAAGTTAATGATTTTTGGTACATATAGTGTATCCGGTTACGAGGGACCATGTTGACGCACTGGAGTTTAAAAATTTATAAGATACACTCTTGCTTCGATGTTTATACACAAAATTATCAATTATTGTGGAGAGCCCAAGTACTTTATAAATTTAATGTTATGCTTATATTTAATAAACGGAATAGGATATTTAAAAAAAAACATCCTGTCAGTCTTCATCAAGAACTGTTGATTTTTTCTTTAAAATAACAATGTTCAAAAAAGATGTAAACATTTTTAGACTACTGGACCAGAAATCTACCCATGTTTACATCTTTTTGAAATAACTTTTGAATGCCGAAAATTGTTACGTTTTGATATCATCAAGAATTGAAGATATTCTCTCAAAAATACCTTTTTATCTCAACAATACTTACTTACTAACCTTAGCTTTTTATTACAAAAGTTAACTATTGAACTATTGGTTTATTGGCCACTTTATGAAAGGTTAAATATTGCTCTACTGGTTTAATGGCCACTTCACAAAGGGTTAAATAAATATACTGTCATGCCTGAAGGACACCAGATCGTTCACAATATGAAACCCTAAACGACCAAAAGGTCCTGAATTCATGTTCTCTTTAAATTCTCAATATTTCATGTTTTCATTGAATTTACCTTTGTTTTTTGACAATGACATATTGCCCCTGAAGTAATCTCTGCTCCTCTCCACTAGCTCAACACAGCGAGGGGTAGGGTTAGGAAAAACATGATCAAGAATAAAAGATTACAACTGGGCCATGGAAATAAATAATACCGGGAGTACGTGTAACAAAAGAAGATTAGTTTTATTTAAATGGACCTTGACGTCTCACATTTAAGAAGCAAGTCCCGTAAAGAAAATTACGACTCCACATTCGTTTCCTACTTATATCTAATTACACATCAAACATATCTACCATTTACATGTTGGTCGTCGGTCGCGCTTCAGGACCTTATTTATAAGGCGTCAGGTACTCGCCCCAACGACTTAATGACCAACGTGTTATATGAAGTTTTGACTCATCTTTGTATTTAACCATTAAACTACGTCACCGAGCTAATCTTTATTTTTAACAATTAAACTCTGATTACATCTTATCAACTTTAACGCGATTTTGACTGCATTAGGGGCTAGAAACGTTGCATCATGGCGCCCCATTTATGACACGAAAGATCATACGAGGTTGACGCCATGTTGGACGGTTTCACCTATCGGCCTGAATCCCGACCACCGATCAACACTAATTATGCTTACATCTACCTGAACCCGTTTCCAGGCGTGAAAACAAATCAGAAATTAAATTAAATCACTAAACTGGAGCTCCGAGCCCATTGCTCCATTTCGCGCTGCCAAACCCACCGACTTTAGTCATAGTAGGAATCGACCAACTCAAGTAATCGCCCATCATTTTATATCCAGAGCCTTCCAAAATGGCGATGACTTTACTTGACCTTTACTGTCATTTTACCGCGCCATGTTAGAAAACCAGCTTGGACGCCACTTACTCCCAGACTCGAAGGATTAACAATTTAACGCTTCCGCCATGATATAGAGAACACCCGGGAAGACCGTGAACGCGCACTGACTCGACCACCAACCTGCACCTCATGGTGACACATTCTAGGTTAAGAGAGGCGAACTGAGAGACCTACCTTGTTTAACGATTTCAAGAACTCGTTTTGGTTTACTCAGGGCTGCCGCCCGGTACTATTACAAATCTCTTTCGTATTTAGGTCCATTTAAATATAATCGGGCATTAACGCCCTTATTACATTTCTCAAATGGACTCCACACTTCCGATTAATTAATTAAGATCGTAGCTCCAAGCAAAGCTTGCACACTCGTGCGATGTTCGAACGCAGAATGAGGACCGACGCATCGGCATTTCGGCTTGGCGCGTAAAGCCAAGGTCCGTATACATTGAGTAGTAACTACAACAAGCAGACGCATGTGAAGGCACGTTCATACTATAGCGTTCTCCAATAACTCGCCATTTTTCCTCGTCAGTTCTATGAAATTTTTTGTAGTCTATGGCGAGTTACGTCCCTACGGTGCGCCGCGGGCACGATGCGAACACTCACCAGGCAAACCTATGATAAATTGTGCGCGCTTAAAATAACCGGCTTCATCGCGCTGACATTCGGCTATCATGGTGATATTTTGGGGTCCTGCCTTCCCCAGAAACTTACAAATTGAGTATTAATAAGTGTTGTGATCGAAAACACCCGAAAATTTGGCCAAAATTCAAATAGAAAGCAAACTTTCTTGAAACTTAGTACCCTTATGTTTGCTTGGTCAAGGAAATTAAATTTGGGGTCAAAATTGTCAAAAACAAAATGGTGAACAATTTTTGAAAAAACTGACGTTACGTTTGCAAAACGTAAACGTCAGGGGGTTTTCGCCGTCAAGAAATCCGAATTCGAAGTCAAAATTATCAAAAACAAAATGGCCGCTACAAAATGGCGGACCACTTTTGGAAAAACTGACGGTACGTTCGTGAAAAGTAGTGGTGAGGGGGTTTTCGGGGTCAAGCAATTCGAATATGAGGTCAAAATTGTCGAAAAAAATGGCCGCCATAAAGTAGCGGACCAAATTTGAAAAAACTGACGTTACGTTAACCAACGATTTTATTTTTTACGAGTTTGGGTTCCTACTGCGCCTAATCACCATGTGCGTATATCAGTCGCGGATCCTTTTTTGAAATCATGTTTTCTAATAAACTTTTGGTTTGCCAAAAATTTCTGACAAAAAAACTTAAAGGTTACTAGTATAATACTTCATGAATGAATAAAATACCACTTATATTGAAATTTGATCATACGAACATCCAGCAACTCTCCATATGTTGTCAAGGAAATCACGAACTTAGAACAAAATTTAGAGCACTTGCAACCGAGCGCATGATTTGACGTTTCGACACGTCTTGCTCAAGTATGGGAGCAGGCCATCTTTCGCGCCCTCTCAAACCCCAAGTGCGTAAGACAGAGCCCAATCCTTCCGTCAATTGATGCAGAGCTTAATTGTTTATAGAATCCCCTATTTATTTTTACGCAAAAAAATATCGATTTTTTTAATGTTGCCCAGCTTTTCCTCCTATTTCGACCACTGTTCCGACCACTATATAATTCTGCTACATAAGCTTTGAAATATATTACTCAGGTCTAAAATTCCATATCTTTTGGTGATTTCTGTAAGTGTTGATTCGCCTAATTAAACAGGAGAAATTGGATTAGACAGTTGCAAGATAATAAATCAAAAGAAACCGTATTGCTGTTTTTTTTTAAACACAGTAATTATCTTTTGAATAAGTCACCTGAGTTAAACAGCACTAACTGCGCGGATTTAACTTATTTGGAGTATAATTACTGTTTCCTTATGGAAAAAGGGTATTGTATATAATAAATATGCTGTAAATAAATATAGCATTAACAAACCAGAAGTTACTCTTCAACCTTCAAGTAGAAACATTCTTCAAGCAGCAACGGGAATAGTTTTTTCCAGTCTGTGACAAAAAGTGATCGTTACTAAATACTATTAATTATTATGCAGGAGCTACGGGTGTATTTGGCTTATCGTTTGCTGTACCGACATATATTCATTTTAAAATGGTATGAAATGAAAGTTAAGTCATGAAAACAATAAAAATTAATTTTTGGTTCTGAATTTCAAATTTCTTTTGGTACTGGCTGAATTTTAAGATTCGCCAACTGCACCTGATTCTTCCGGAAGAGTTTCAGTTTTCTCTTGAGCCATCATACGCATATGTGCTTTTATTTGATTGATTGCGAGCGAGCAAGCTGGAGTATTCTTGAAATGTAACTTTTTAAACCTTGTGTCTAATAGAGATGCAATGGCAAAGAAGTGAAGAGATTCAAGTTGGCCAAAACGATGTTCAATCTCAGACAACACAGCCTGTGTTAGCTTGAATGCTAAATCATGTGTAGGCGACAATTGGGAAACCTCGATTTGGATTCCATTATTCGAAGGTATTACTGTGCCAGCTGTCACATATTATTACCCGCACTTTTCCGTTGTTGTTGCTTCCAATGGACGCAATATCTCTGCAGTAGCTCGGAGTTCTTCAATTTTCTTGGCAGTTATCATTGTAGGAGCGGATACATAGCTGTTCACGATTTCGTTTACCGTAAAATCTTTAAAATACATAGAAGTCCTATTATATTCTTTAAATCATGTGCAACTATATTTAAAAAATTTGACAATCACAGGCATGGTGCAAATACCAACGTAATGTGATAATCTCTTTCTTGTTGCAGAATTTAGTTCACAATTTGACTGTTTACCTAATGGCGAACCCATTCCTGGTGTTCCTCGTGGCAGGCCATCTTCTTTGTCTCCTTTTCGTGTGAGGTCTAGGTCTGCTCCGAGAATGCCTCTTCTTGCAAGGAGTGATCCTACTTCCAAATCCGTAGCTCCACCTATAAGACTTCCTTCCCCTGACGGGCATGGGTGTGGAATAGAACAAATTGAATTTATTCGGCTTATTTGCCCCTGGAATCAGCAGCGGATATTCGAATTTCGAAGATACATTTTTCCTCCCACTAAATCAATCAAAATACGAATGGGCAGGAATACATTTGGGCCTGTTCCAACCGAAGAAAAAATTGTATTATCAAATTCCCATGGTGATGTGTTTGCAATATTGGAGAGTTGTAATGTTCTTGCTGGAATATATAAAAATATTGATTCTTGTATGAGACGAGTGAAAATAAACATGGGAACCAGCACCGTTACCCGATTGAGTCAAAACGAAATCAATGAAACTCCAATAGGTGGCCGCCGCTTAATCAAGATGAATTTTAAGGTAGAGCACGTAAAACTTCGTGCAAACAACAATCTTCTAAACTCATAATTAAATGAAGAAAATGTAGAACTATAAAATATATTGTTTGTGATCCGAATTCGTATCGAAATCTTACATTAAACTAGCGTTTCTAAATAAAAAAATTTCTAAACGATATGATTGCTATACATGTAATCGAACTGAATATCCATTCAACAAAATGTCATTCCAACTGAATCTCTGTAGTTTGTGAATTGCGGTAAAATGCATAACCTGTTTATTGCCGAAATTGCCGGTAAAGAAGTCACAAAGAAATTTAAAAATACAGAATGATATTGAATACGATAAACTTGTTTAGTCCAAAACAATTAATAGAAATATATTGTTTAATTAGAAAATTGAAGCGAACAAAAAGTTGTAACTGACTGGATTTGACGATTCTGCATTTGCCACGTAGAGATGATGTGTTTCTATGTTTAAATATCATGATAATGATTCAGTTTTCAACCAAAAATTTAAGTTTATCGCTCGAAAAAATTTAAACATTTTAATTTTGAAAGGCTATATCTAGATGTGAAATTTTGTTTTGCATCTCTTTCCTCTAGAAAAAAAGTTTTAGCTTTTAGATTTTTCACAGAGACTGCTTCCGAGGAAAGGATTATTTTGGAGTGACGTTCTGGATTGAATTCTTTGTTTACTGTATAATGAAGAAATCTGAAAATCGTGGTCGCACTCTTCTTTGCAAGCCTTTCGAGGTAATGAAACATGTAACTTTGATCAGTATTGTATATGTGGACATTAAAAATAAAAAGTCATAATAATCTTTCATAAAATTGATCATTGACGGAGACCTTTGGTGATTGTAAGTTTTGCGCGTAGCCGAACTCACAAAGTAGAGCGTCTTTTTCTGATAAGATTTCTTTTTGAAACTCAAATAATGACTCGCTTTTTTTCTGTACTTCGTAGTAATAGGAGATTCTACAATACTTTTTCCACTTTCGTAGCACAGGTTACATACGTTGGTTCGGGAAGCCCAAACGAAAAAGGCAAGTAGTTGTTGAAATACTCAGCGTAGAAAGATTCGAATAAAAGAATGTCCTCTACGAGGGGCCGTTCACCCGAAAATCGATTCTACCTGAGCATAATCATTCCATTAATTAGCTCACGATTAATGTGATTTCACACTTGAAGCATGATCCGGTTTGATTCTGAGAATAAGAAAAGAAAAGAATCGAATGCATGTTCAGAGGAACGCACAGGGATCATTCTGACAGTTGCGCGCATTGAGCTGCATCAGTACGATTGATTCCTGTTGATACCGCCTGAGTGCAACTGATTCTTTGTTGATACTTGATCGATTCCCTCGATTCACGACCAAACTACCCGGATAGAACAAAAGTTTCCCTGAACATTCCTGGAACATTCCAATGTAAAGTTCGGAGAATTCCGAAAAATTTTCCAGGAAGGTTCCCGGAAGTAGGTAAATGTCCGCATATCCAGAATGATTTTCCCAAGGAAGGTTCCGGGAATGCTTGTAAGTAATCTAATTCATTCAATTAATGAAATTTATATAATGCGAAAATTTTCCACTAACATTCCCGGAACCTTCCTTGATGCACGGACAATTATCTACTGCCGGAAACCTTCGCGGAATGTTCGTGAAAAATTTTCCCATTATATAACATTAATTATTATAATTCTAAATTTGTTTAAGAATATTCCCGGAACCTTTCTTGGGCACCTTCCTGATTCACGGACATTTACCTACTTTCGTGAACCTTCCAGGATCATTTTTTCGGAAAATTTTTCACGAACATTGCGGGAACCTTCTTAAGGAATCTTCCTGGATATGTGGACATTTACCTACTTCCTGGAACCTTCCTGGGATAATTTTCGGAATTCTCCTAACCTTTCATTGGAATCTTCGTGGAATGCTCAGGGAAATTTTTGTGCTATACGGGTAGTCTGCTTTTCTTGTCGTTTTATTACTTGAGGTACGGGTGCCAGTTATAGAACAACTGAGCGTCGGTGTCTTTTATTGTTATTCAATGCAGAAAGCATGTGAAAAATGCTATGGCAGAAATTCTTTTTATGAATATAAAACGCCTCGATTCCATGGAAAACGTTAATAGGAAAAATCGATTCCTACTTCCCTAAAAATAACATTCAATTCTAGCATGCATCAGCAAATGTTCCAATTATGAAACGTTATTTACATGGCTTGTCTCTTTTATGAAACACGGGTGTTCCAGTTACGGAACAGACTTTCTTTGCTTGTTTTGAAAATATTTTTTGATGGATCGGCTTTCCATATGTATTCTTGTTCCCAATATAAGATAAAACCAAGTCCTGTGCAATTACATGCGTTTCCAATTTTAACAAGTGATCGTTGAATATAACAATATTCAAGTAAAACATAAATGATAAATATATATGAAAACACCTCACTCATATAAAATATTGTTATTCCACACTCGACCGAAATGGCCACCTTTCACCCCTGAAAATAGGGTTGAAAGTAGCATATATTTCCCGTAACCCGTATTTGCTGGGCGAAAGTAAAATTTGCGGGGCGAAAGTAAGATTGGCGGGGAGAAAGTAGAACTTGCAGGGCGAAAATAAAATTGACTTTTTTTCTTTTTTTGGTCTACGGTCGCAATATTGAAAGTCTGAGTTGCTCCGAGTTGATTAGAATTCGAGACACGATCAAAGCTACAGAAAATGCGCCGGTCCCGCTTTTCAGGGCTAAAAGGTGGCCACGGTCGAGAGTGGAATAAAATACTATATATAACATGGGACGAAAGTAGACTTTTACCGCGGGTGGGTTTACTGCCCGAGCTCCTCTTGCCCCTTGATACATAATGTACTATTTCCCCAATACCCGCGCTGGAACTTGCTACTTACACGGTCGTTCAGAAAAATCTAAGTTGGTCTTTACTCGATTGGCGACGTCACAGCAAAGTAATGTGGCATTTAGTCCTGTAGAGAACTAAGTAATGCCATGCGCATTCCCAATCTACCCTTTCTCCCTGAAACTATGCATCGCAACTTAGATTCTTCTGAACGAACGTGGTCGCTGGTACCGGTGCGATGATTGGGAAAAGCGTCGTGTGCAACGAGCGGGATACGTCGGTTACCAACTCGCATGATTTGCCATGCTCGCTGCGCTCGCGTAGCAAACTTCATGGTCGTTGGTAATCGACGTTGTATCCCGCTTGTTGTACAATCTAATATTATTATTTACAGTTATCTTTATTTTTGTTTAAGATGAAATTCTACTTTATACACTAAAATACATACTTTTTTAAAAGTATTTTGGTACATTTTACACTATCACAAATCCTCAGACTCTCGTGTTGTCTGCTTTACTGCAAAACAAAATTTCTCAAATGGTATCCCACCATTTAAAATTTTTTTTACTAATTTCCGATATTTTCTTTAATTCCGAATTTCACAAATAAAAGTGTTTACGATTCTTAGGTAAGCTGTGAATTTGCTGTATCTGGATGATTTTCAAGTCGACTTATAGTTGAAAACGTTCATAGCAAAAGATTTTGTAGCAAGGATTTTTTAATTTATCAGAGTTTATAAGCAATTACACTTTTTTGTCTGTGGTATTGAAAAATAACTATTGTTTGATAACCAGGGCAACGGGAAAACGCTAATTATGGGATGAAATACTATGTTATATAATATTATATTGAAACATACTACAACATTTCAAATTAAAAAAAGCACACCAGACACTTTCACGAAACTGAGATAAAGTTCATTAACTACAACAGGAGTAGTTTTTGGGTATTTTATTCTTACAGTGGGGATGGTGATATCACGTAGTCTCACTGTCTGCGAAAAAATTGTAGGCATCTGGCTTTGTAGCTTAGCAACTCAGCAAAAAAAATTATAGCGTAATAAGTAAATAGTCATTTGAAAGCTCAAAGTGTTTTACGTAAATGAGTTTAAAGACGTGATTGTAAAAAAATTGTTGTACTTTGCAGACTGAAGAATCCGAAAAAAGTAAGGAATTTCAGGTACATTTAAAAAGAGTCATGTTTAGAGAATTCTTTTATATACAAGAGGCAATGGGGAAAATTTGACAAAATTCATGAAGATGAAGAAAACATTTATAACATATTGCATTTAACAAATTTGAGAAATAATGAAAATTGTTGCTTGAAATTACAAAAATGTATAACTGTACTATCTTCAGTTCGAATGAAGGTATTAAAGCCATTCAAACTCCAAACTGTAAAGCAAATGCTCTGTAATTATTTACAATCTCCAGAAAAAAGTGCCTTAACGGGGACTTTGTGACACCAGGTCGAATCCCATAGTCTGTAGACCCGCTCCCTGCAAGCAGGGCTCTGCAGAGGGTGTTTTTAATTTCCCTGGCTTCTCGTGAGAAAATTGAATGAAACACGAAAAATAAAAACAATGAGGGGTTTGTTCTGGGACCCTCTTCTAACCTACTGCCAGTGGTGGAAGGCTCCTCAGGAGGCAGTCCACCACGAGTGGTGCGAACTTCTGGAGCCCTTGCGGCTCTGGGTGACCGACCCAATCTAGGAGCCCTGAATTAGCATTTTAATGGCTTAGACGGGAATCCCCATGATGCAGATTAATCTGCACCGCAGCAAAGGCGCCTCGGCGGTTCTGGCCAGGCGCTTGTCAGTGGTGCAGGCAGGAATTGTCCTAATTCAAGAATCTAATTAAACAGTGAAACGATTAGTGGCTTGTCAGGATGTGGCTTCTATATAAGGGGCCACGCGAAAAAGCGCCAAGGTCATGCACAGCCGTCAAGGGTATGGATGCGATCTTGGTACCTTAACTCTGCTCCAGAGATTTCACCGTTATTAGGGTGAGACTCAGGGGCAGTAGCGGAGGAAGGCTAGAGGTGCTTATTGCCTCGGTTTATTTTCCGGGCGATGTCGAGGGGCCCCCGCCTCCCAGAGAGGTGGAGGCTCTAATTCGACACTGTCAAGAGAACAAAATACCTCTGCTTTTGGGCTGTGTGAAGTCTTCTTAAGGTAGTTTTCAGGAGTTTAAAACTCACTATTGCGTCCAAAATTTGCAAAATTACCAGAACTTTCAAAAAAATTTTAAATTATCAACACATGCTTTTTCGCTTCCAGTA
>JAABKJ010002229.1:11909-28520 GCA_011634705.1 Andricus grossulariae
GCGTCCAAAATTTGCAAAATTACCAGAACTTTCAAAAAAATTTTAAATTATCAACACATGCTTTTTCGCTTCCAGTAACAAAAAAGTGACTTTTATTTATTATATCGTATGTAGTACTTTTAATCATACTTGAGAATTAAAATGTTGAAATTATATTTCTCAGAGAAAAATGTTTATTACCTACGGATGGCCACCCGTTAATCGTAAACGAGAATTTGGACTTATGTTCCTCGAACATTTTTTTGATGACCTTTTTCATTTTGTTGAATGTGCAGAGTACGCGAGCCCTCAATGCTGTTTTTGTGGAATATAGTCAATCTGCCGCCAGTTTTAGTTTCAATTAATGAAAAAAAGTGTGCCAGAACTCGCTTCTAGTGTCGGTAAGATAAATGACTAAAATTTTGACGTCTTTCAATTTAGCAAGGCTTAGGAAAAGTTGCAAGTTTAATAGCTGGACTTACTTCATAAACAGAAGGATTTTCTTTATTATAGTTCTGAAAAACATGGATTTCTCCGCTTGGTTGATATTGAATAGCATTAGCTTCGTTAATTTTCATTCTTTTTGGTTTTGGCAAGTTGCCTCTCAATAATTTGTCAAAATCTTCCAAGATATCTGCCGAAAGTTTCATTATACTGAAGGAAGGATTATGAGCACTAAGAATTGAATTGCAATAATCATCGAACGCTTTGATTCGCTTTATTTTTTTCTTCTTATCAGCGTACATTCCAAAATTGCCATCGCATGCACAATGTGAATGGCCGCGGACAGGAAATGTGTGCAAAGTTTCGATACTTAGTTGCATTGACAACAGAATTGAGAATGTAAATATGGTATAATTTGAGTTTTGTCCTGCGACAGCATCCGAGAAAAGGATTATTTTATAGTGACGTTCGGGATGAAAATATTTTTTTAATGTATAATTGATCATGGACATCAAAGTAGGTGGCGTAACTAATTTATTTGCTACCTTGGTTGGTACGATTGAGAATGTGACAAAGGTACCAACATACCTGCGGTAAAACGAGGTAGAGCGTTTACACATGGCCGTCATAACTCGCTGCTCACTTGATATATACAAATGACAGAAGTATCAGAAGTATTGCAAATTTTAGGCTTCGAGGATTATATCGAAGCATTCGAAGGTATGTATATGCAATTCTAAAATCAAACGAGCTTCAAGTTTTACCGGAAATCCTAACCTAAAAAGTGTATCTGCAATTAGAAAGATCCCAGTGGGCATAGGGACATATTTTTTTTAAATGTCTTATCATCTGAACTGACATCATCGTCCCTAAGATGTTGAAAGAAAAAGATGCCCGCGTGTCCACTGTGATCTTTTTAATTCATATTTCGATAGTCTAGTGACAGATATTTTAATGAGTCCCAGTAGTCAAAAGAAACTAGTTATACCTACCAATTTGTTAGTAGACATGATTGAATATATCAGTAAGTTCAACTACCTACAGACAGTCGTTTTGACAAACTAAAATAGTTAGTCTACCTAATTAGATTGTAACGGCAACTAATCGTGCCCCAACTGACAAAAATGTTTCTCACAACTAACTAAATAGCAGTACCATTATTTACTAACTAAAATAGTTGTCCCAAAAATTTTATTAGTTGTCCGAACTAATCTTTTTTTTCAGTGCAGGGCACGCAAACCACCACCAAAGATGTAAAAATTCTGATAATTAAAATCCAAATGCTCAGCAATCTTCATTCGTTACCAGCATGATAGTGTTTAAATTAAGAAATTATTTTGATAACTGTTTTTCGATCAATCCCACTCTAAAAAGTATCGGTTTTTGTCGTCCTTTAAGAATAGCACTTGAAAAAGGAAATTATTGTGCGACATTACGCAAATTTAATCACTGAAACGCAGAAATTAGGAATCTGGTACCGCATACATTCAAGATGACTAATAATAAAAAAGTGAGAGTCGAATTTGTCGTATCTCAGACAGTGTTTGGCGGGAAGTGTCTTAATAACATTGTCGATAATAAGGCCACAAGTAGATGCCTGATGTGCCTGAGAACAGCTCCTCAATTTGTTGATTTGGAAGACGAGTTTACTAAAATTAATTCATCTTTGCAATATGGATTGGGCTTACACCATGATGAGATTAAGGCTATCGAAAATGTGCTCCACATTTCATATAGAAAACCCATCGAATGTTGGGATGTGAGAAAATCTGTAAATGGTATATTTTTGCTTAAACTTTTAAACTATCTCACACGAACTACGAAAGTTTAGGGGTTCGGGTTGATTGAATCCTACAAGGGCATGACACGCAAAATACGGGCAAACTTGCAAGAAGGTGTTTCGAAAAGCTAGATCTTTTTGCAGAGACATTAGAAATAAATATAAGCGTCTGATTCTCAATATTTCTGGAGTATTATCGGCATTCAAGTATAAAAAGCAATTGAAATTCGATATACAATTTTGATGTTTGCAGTTTCAGTCCTGAAATCTGGTCATGCCATAAAATGAAAGCAAATTATTTTTCAAATAATTCCATGAAATAGAAAAGTTTTGTTGGGAAAGATATTGTCTGCATTACGAATTATTCCCTTGGACGAGAATGAATCGCTCGTTGCATAAATTATTAAAACATAGATGCTAAGTAGCCAGAGAGTTTCCTTTGTTAATGGCTTATTTTTCGGAAGATGCGAACGAATCCTGACAGCTGGATCGAAAAAATTGGGTATTACACTCACATCAAAACAGCAGAAAAAATAGGATAGTGGACGTTTTCCATCATGATGTATATTAGAGTGTATCGAAAATCTAGTTTTTCAGGTTAGGGTCCCCCACCCAACCCCAGCGCCGCCTTTCCCCTCTCGACTGCGCTCCGACCCCCTCCCGCTACTACGCGTCGCCCGCCGGCTGTCCCGTTCCTATACTAGCTTCGTTGTTTTACTGGCGCTTGCGTCTTATCTCGACTCGTTTTGACTTATTCCTACTTGTCTGGCTTCATCGTTGATTCTCAACACACTAATCTATTTCTTCTAGACTTGGTTGAAGGTTTTCCTTAGTCTGTCCTTTCTGGCCAGCACAATTCTATCCACACGATCTTCTTTTACCTGCCCTATACTTGGCACTCCACGGAGTTTGCCGGAGAGTCAACTGCCGATGTTTAAGGATGTCCTTCTTGTCTGTTTTGACGGTAAGTTCAATAACACGCATGTGACAAAACTTTCTACTAAAGCCCCTTTCCTGGACGTAGCTAAGGTTGTTGCGATTCAGGTTTTGATCTAGTATGAAAAGGCATCAATACCTGCTGCGGGCCAAAAAACAATCACTGATAGAATTGTTTCTTCTCATAAAGAACACCAGAACCATCTTCAGAAATATTAGAATAAGTCTATGAAAAACAGTAGCGGTTTAAAAGGGGCTGTAAAAAAATGTATTGAAAAGTATAATGTACATTTCGACGTGGCTTTTTGTAAATGCCCTATCGACCCAGCTAACCCGGAGGGAAGTATCTGCCACTGTCCTAATACGTCAAAGAAAGTTCCGGCAATTGAGAAATTCTTTCTCTTAGACCAAAGGACCTCGCCACAGATGGTTATAGACATTTCAAAATGCATCCTCAACTTTTGAGATGAAAATGATGCCTAACACTTCCTAACACTTAGCACAATAGACAAATAGCTAGAGAAATGTGAAAGCCTCCCTGGATGCAGCTTCAAAAAATTGGATGTGGATTTGCCGGATGTAGATGTTGCAGAGCTGAGTAAGGATCAGAAGTATCTATATGCCATTTCCATAGCCATTCAATCGGGAGTGTGTTCTGAGGATCTAGCGAGGAAAGACCCCGGTCTTCTTGCACACCCAAGGTGGCTAACCGCAGCCAATAGGATAGTTCGTCTTTACGTAGCAACAGACAGGCCATCCGCTAATCTGAAAGCTTTAGTTAGTTTTGTCTTGAAACTTTATGTCCCGTCATAGTTTTCTATCAAGATCAAGCACTCCGTTGTCGATGTCAGCAAGTTGGTTTTTGAAATAGTGGAGAGATCGAGGTATTTGCCTAAGAAACATCGTGATGTTGTCGAGCCGATCATCAGAAATAATGCGTACTTTGCGCACCAAAAAAATGTTCTTCTGTCCATGTTGGCCGACGAAAGACAGGAAGCTGGAAAAATGGCTGTTCAAACAATTCTGTCGAAGAGGTAGCAGTCGAAGACATTCCTTGTCACACACAGGCGGTCGAAAGAACGGTAAAACTTGTCACCCAAGCCGCAAAAAGCGTGTGTGGTGCAGAAGCACGTGACGGGTACAGTAAGTCCACACTTAGGTCAAGAAAAATTATGCCTAAGTTCAATACAAAGAAAGGTTTTGTCGCCGCATCAAGCGCGGACTCGGAATATGACTCTTCGGAGTGAACGAGTCCTCCCATTTATGGTTGGTCGATTGGGATGGGATAGGGCGGAACCCGACGTGCAGCCACCTTCTCGTAGTAGGTTCTGAGTCGTTTTTGCCCTTAGGAAAACGGGAGAAGAAATGCACCCCCGGGTTGTTGGGGGGGGGGTGTCCAAACCCCTCACCCCACCTTAACCGCACTACTTCTTAGTGCCTAACTCACGGCGCTTATCTGCGTATATGCCGTATTTGCTACAATTCACCCAAATTGCACATTTTCCACCATATTTCTACATGTTTGCCGGAGCTTAAATGAAAATCCCAGTTCGACCAATCGCTTCCATGGTATGTTGAGACACGTCTTATGACCTCTCGAGCTGAAATATTATCATAACAACCTTCCGGTCGCCGTGCAAAGCTACGAGCAAATTTGCATGTTTTTATCAAAATTGCAAAATTTCAAGGGCTATATGTGCATAACAACCTACTACTCTAGCGCTATTTTTGCACTGGCAATACCAACCTTTTAAATTGAAACTATCTCTTTCGTATTGAATCCAGAGTTGGTATTGTTTCGAGGTTGTGTGACGAAACTGTGTAAGAATTCTCAAAATATCTTCCCGTTCTCTATGTACTTGAAGCATGCAATTCCCATCTGTGTCAATGTGTTCTCTGGTATAGGATGCTGCTTCTTTGAGCGGATATATACCAATCGTTATTTTTTGTAGAGTATTCCCTCTCTTACTTAGTGCAAGCATTCTCTCAGAAATTATAGCATCATCATGGCATGTAGTTGAAACCCTTGGTGGTCTATAAGCATGGCACATTGCTGAGACGATTCTTATATAGCCCCCAACGTAAGGTATCTGAGAGTTAGGCATGATTGAGAAATCATTTTCCACTGCTTTATCAAACTATGTACAGATTCGACAACCCATCGCATCTTTGTGACTAAACGAGATTCATTTGCACTTGCTGTATCATATTGATATCCTCATTCTGGAAACCAAGGCATTTCAGGTATGAGTCCATACTCTTCTAATGTACTAATCGAATCTCGAAATCCTCTATCAACGACCCATACATCATCAAGCCCATATATTTCTTACTGCTTTTTTCTATGCTAAGTCTCTTGTGTGCTGTTCTAGCTAAGATGAAAGGGAACAAACTTTTCCATGATGTAACAGACCGATGTTCAGTGTCACGATCAGGGGCAAACTATTGATTCAAGTAAAATAACATACTTATAGTAGAAAAAGATATTCATATCATAAACGATGTAAAAATTATAATTCACTGACAGAACAAAGTATAGGAGACTGATTTGCAACTGACGCTACGGATGCCAAACAGTTGACCATCAATAAGCCTATATACTATAGAGAAAAAATATTTTCATATAGCTTGACTAACACAACAGAAAACAGAAGACAAACACTCCATTTTTTAACAATCTGACCAGAATAATACGTACGAGGGGAAAAAGATCTTCATATATTAGGCGAAAGAAAATTATTAGCTCAATTGCAGAACAGGAAACAAGAGAACGACGTTAAACTCTCACTATGGACGCCAAACAATTGTTTTTCAAGTTTTAGATGAAGAGGAAGAAGAAGAAGTAGAAAAAGAGAAAGGAGAAGATTTAGAGGAAGAGTGATGAATAAATCTAAAAAGTAAGAGACAAGGGGACTCACCCAAAATGTTTACCGGACATGTTTACGAAAAAGCTATACAAGGGACAGAAAGATGAAAGGTCCCAGGTGTGATTACATTTTTTCAATTCGGAAAATTTTTGCTCGGAAATAGATTTAGCAGTTTGAGCTTTATTTTTTACAAACTTTTAATACATTATTCAGTTGTTTTTTAACTTCTTTAATTAGGAGTATTTATGAAAAATATGTTTTTATTTATATGATTGTAAAGAACACGAAGATTTGTAGTTTGTTCATATTTTTAAGTTTTTTTAAACGTATTTAGTTTTTAATTATTTTTAAAATTTTTAATCTTTTAGAAGATTCATAATATTTGACGTCGAATGGCCTTCAGTAGAGATATTTCTGACTTCTTTAAGAGGATATATGTCAGGTAATTAAATTTTTAGCCTTGCAACTGACTGTGATGAAATGTAAATATCTCAGACTGATTAAGTTCACGCATGTAATCTGTTAGATAACAGCTATAGGATATATTATATTAATTATAATGAAGCACTAGAATATTACTTTGTCTCATTGTTAACGAAATTCTTTATTAAAACATTGATCAGTTTTTCTACTTTAAAAAAATGAGGCTCCTTTATAATGTGGTTTTCACTTGGGTAATCATCCTTAATTCGATCGGTAAATATATTAGTATAAAAATATATGTATAATTTAAAAAATATTTTGAAGCTTTCCGCAAGTAACTCGTTGTCTGGCGTTATAATTCCATTCGAGAAAATTAAAAGCTTGCCTTTACAAATTGTTTCTCAGATTGGAAATTCTGCTCAAACAAATATAGAACACTTCTGTAAAATAAGTTAAGATGTAGATATATTTTCTTAGCATTTGCACTTCCTCTTTCTGAAAAGCTTCTTTTTTAAAATTTTAGAATTTTTTTTTAAGGAAATAGATTGTCATTGTACGATATTTCTGCAATCTTGATCTACTTCTTTATTTTCGCGCTGGACATTGATTTATTGATTATTTGAAAACCATTTCTAGAGACTTATGATCAGTTTCTACGATAAATTTCTTGGCACAGAGATACCAATTTAACTTTTCACTAATGATTTCTTTGCAATTTGAGAATATCTGCGTTCTACCTTATGAAATATTTACTTGCACGGCTCCTAAACTACTTTAAGAAGCATCTACGCTTAAAGGGATAGTAGGACCGAAAATTCGATCACATTTTTCGTTAGAAAAATAAGAAAGTCCAGATTTGTTAGCTTTTGTATCTTTTTTTCTGTGACTTACTTCTTTAACAACTTTCTGCTATGAAGGTGTGCACCTGAGGTGATAAAGTTTTGTTCGGGTTAATAAACGAATGACTAGTATATCGATTTGCCTAGACAACGCATAAATGGTGATTCCAGAAAAGTCTGATGTATTAAAAATAAACCTACGTTTTTTCTGCAGTTTAATTTTTTCGTTATTTCAAGTCGGAGTACATTAATATAGTAATATGTAAGGTTTGCGTCACTTGTTCCTGACGCACAGTACGTAGTTTATTAGCAGGTAAGTTCTACTTAATATTTTTTGAAGATTATTTTCTTCGTTATTTCTGGCATCATCATTCTATGTTTTTGTACGATCAAGTATTTTCTGGTCAAATGTACGATCATTACACTTTTGGTCTAATCCATTGGACGCTATCGAAGAATAACTGAAATCACGCCAGGAACTTGCTGTAGTTACTAGTATTAGAAAATCATTTCACGGAGGAAAATGGAAAGTCAGTTTGGCCATCTAGATGTGCAGACACACTATGTTGGACGGTCAGCTATAGGACAGCCCTTGAAGACGGCTAAAGCGACTATCTCTTGAAGGTTAAAACAAGAGGTTCAAATCGATTATTTCAAAGTGTCGGCATGATAATCTCAGACGGTCGACTCGAACGTCACAGAGAGTCGAACTGATCATCAGAGAAGACGGAATTGATCATTGTAAAGAGGCGAATCGCTTATCTAAGAAGGTCTCTTTGATCATCTCAGATAGTCGACTTGATCTCCTCGGACAGTGGACCTGTCCATGTTATGGGTCTGATTTGATTATCCTACATTTTCTATATTTGTTGTCCTTTTCCTACTTATTCCAGTCTCTCTTGTAAGAGACTGGAAATTATAAAATTGAGTGGAACCAATAAAACCTCAAATTTTATATGAAATACATAAATTCTGAAAGCGTTTTTTTTCTTTGTGGAGATCAAGGTGTATGAGGCATAATTTGATATGCAAAAACATTGCACATTGACAATGTATTTGGAGCACGAAGCGCTAAGGACGCGGCGTGGCGTCACTGTACTGCACTGAATTGTAAGATTTCAAACATTGGAGTAAATTCAGAAACCAATATCCCACATCTCGTTACTTTCTGCATCGTCAATAAATGCTGAAATTTTTTGTACGTTTTCAGTTTGAAATTACACGGTGACAACAAATTAATCGTTGAGCGACCATTTATGCCTTTATCCTTAATCCCTTGGAAGCATAAAATTTGATGTTGAAAATTCAAAAGAATAAACTTAATTCACTTTCTGTCATGAGCAAATATCTTCAGCGAAAGCAGTGTCCAGCTGGTTTGAAACTGCAGGCTCTGTATTTCTATGGTAGGAAGGACCAAAATTTAATGATTTACTGAACATAAGATGGGATGATGCATGAAAGAACTCAAGCGGAATAACACACTTCTCTGATACAGGAGCCTGGATCTCTCTACTTAGGACACGCATCGTCGCAAACAACTGGAGCTGAAAATGTTTCAGACGCTATTTACAATTAGTATGTCGACAAAAAAATTGATTTACCAAGTCTAGTATGCGCTGAATGTGATGGTTGTGCAACGAATAGTGTGAAACACAATGACATTATGCGTCGCTTGGAACAGAAACTTCAAAGGCCACTGGAGTGGGTTGTTTGTCAGTTACACAGTAATGCGCTAGGTTTATGTCATTTATTTGAAGAAGTCGACGGCAAAACGAGTGGTCCTTCAGGATTTTCTGGCCAGACAAGAAATAGTTCATCATCTTGTCATATTCTACCCGTTGTTGATTTCGAATTTATCAAATACGACTTCCCGCCGGTGACTGCCAGTGATCTTAGCAAAGACCAAGATTGCTTTTCGAAACTCTGTATGGCTGTTGACAGCGGGGAATGTTCAGCGAGCTTAGCTGCACAAGAACCAGGAACGTTGTCACATACAAGGTGGGTGACACTGGCAAACGCGATTGTTCGAAAATACATCAGGCGTCCAATCCATCTACCCAATTAAAAATTCTCACTGAATTCATAATGCGGGTATATGCTCCCATGTGGTTCTTCATTAAATGCAACAGTAAAGTGGAAGATGCTCCTATGAATCTGTAGCGAAGCATATATTTATCAAGGTATTCAGACGATGACCTCAGAAGAATTATCGATAAAGTAATACAGACGAATGCTTAAGCTGTACACACGGAAAACATCATTCTTCCTAGTTTGTGCGACAAGAGAACAAACATCAGAAAACAAGCTGTTAGTTATATAATGATAGCTGGGAAATCAGCAAGTCAAAAACTTGTAAGGAAATTCTTAGTTCCATTACTGAATTTCGAGGCAAATAATTATATCGAACTCATTGACTGGCAGAAATGTATAATAACTGAACGTCCGTTGATCATGCAATTCACTGACGATGAGCTGCAGCAGTTCGCTTCAAAAGATGTAAGTCATTTACTGAAGAATGACATCTTCCGCTTTCCATTTCACACACAATCAGTTGAACGATGTGTGAAGGACGGAACAACAGCATCTTCTCACGTATGTGGTTTGGAAAATATAGACGGATTCATACGAACTCGAAGACTAATTCGAGAAAAAATGCCCATTTTTGACAACAAAGCACAGTACACACCTTCATAGCAGAAAATTGTCATAGAAGTAAGTTGCAGAAAAAATATATATATTTGTAAAAAACATGTGTACATATTGTTGGCCATGACTCGCTAAAAAATAAAACTTCTTATAGTTTGTTGGTCTCATTTTGAACGTTATATTTTGCTGGAAAACATGTGACTTTACTAGATTTTTAATACTGGATTCGCAGATTTTAGAGAGGTTTAAGATGAAGAAAAACGTACATTTTCGACACTTTTGGTTAGTTATCGTAGAATTATGTAGTTTTTAAATTTAATTCTTTATCTTCATTATGCAGAATATATTGGTTGTAATATAGACTACAAATTCTAGTAGGCAAGAATCATCCAAATTTATACCTGGATCAGGAATAAAATCAATTGTCCGCCGTTCGCTGTTTAAAACTTGAAAATGCTTGTGATTGCTGAATTATTTTTTTATCGGAATCGCATTTTCAGGATAAACTACTACATTTGAATAATTTTCGAAAGTTCTCTAGAAATCCGTTGGATTTGGTAAAATCCCCTAAAATGTCTGAAATACTTTGAGCTCCGGTTGAATGCCTTAAATCATGTGAAATTCTTCTGAAAAAAATGTTAACGATCTCAGGCTTGGTAAAAAATTAAATCCTCTTTTTCTTGTTGCAGAGTTAAGTTCACAATTCGAGTGTTTACCTAATGGCCAAGCTATACCTGGTGTTCCTCGTGAAAAACCTGCTTCTTCTTCTTCTAAAAGAAATAATTCTCCTAAAAGGTCTTTTTCTCCTGCCGCATCTCCTTATCGTCTCAGGTCCAGGTCGCCTCCTGCCGAGCCTCATTTACGTATCAGGTCTAGGTCTCCTCCTGCTAGGCCTCTTCTTGCAAGGAGTGATCCTCCTGCCAGGTCCTCGGCTTCTCCTATAGGGCTTCCTGCTTCCAACCACAATGGATGTGGAACTGAAGAACTTAGATTTATTCGGCTTATTCCCATTAGGAATCCTCAGCGGATATTTGAACTTCGAAGATACACTTTCCTTGACGATAATACAATTAAAATGCAAACGGGAAAGTCTGCGTTTAGTCCTCTCGCAAACAAAGAAGAAATTGTATTATCAACATCCAATCGTGATGCCTATGCAATATTGGGGAGATATAATATTCTTGGTGGAATATATAAACATATTAATAACACAATGAAACGTGTGAAGATTAACATCGAAAGTGGCGTGGTTACCCCATTGAACCGAAACGAAATCAAGGAAGCTCCAGTAGGTCACCGCCGCTTAATCAGTTTGAATTATAGAGTAGAACATGTAAAACCTTGAGTAAAGAAAAATCCTCTACACGTCTAATTCAATTAAGAAAATATAAATTATGAAAAGCATCGAATTGGCGGCGTAACATGCATAACCTGTTTATTGTCGAGATTGTCATTCAGTAAGTGAGCAGGAAATTTAAAACTACAAATTATTATTAAATACGATTGACCTGTTTAGTGAACAGCAATGAATAAGAATAAATTGTTGATTTAGAAAATTGAAGTGAGCAGTAAGTTGTAATTGACTAGAAGTGACGATCTTCATCTGTGAAATGAATATGATGTGGTTATATGTTCAAATATAATTATAATTATTCATTTTTTAACAAACCATGTAAAGTTTGTTCTATAAACTTTCGAATTGGAAGTATTCTTTATACATTTACAATTAAAGTGGATAACAGGTTGTAAGGTTATAAGTGTACATAAAAGTTGGAAATGCTCATTTTTTGGAGATTTTCTTCAAGAGTTATGAGGAAATATATATAAATAAATTATAATCGATTGGTTTTAGAGAAACGGAATAAATCATTTTAATCCTAATATATAAACGAAATGCGCTTGACAGGCTAAAGTGAGTACAATGCAAAATATAAGATTGGGGTGAGTAAGAATTTGATCATTGAACTAAAAAAGCTGGTGATTAATTTGTTTCATCGCACTTGTCAATGGTCTCAAAATGCTATTTTTCACATGTTAATTTTACGCAGCAAAAATCTATGGAATCCCTTGATGTATTCAAAATCGCTTGCAACTTTTTTGAAATTCCTAACTTTCGGAATATTTTTTAATTGATTAACAGTTTGAGTGTTTACCTAATGGTGAACCTATTCCTGGTATTCATCGTGGCGAAACGTCTTCTTCTGAGAGGTATCTTCCTCCTACCGAACCTCCTCTTCGTGCCAGGTCCAGGTCGCCTTCCGCCCGATCCTGGGCTCCTCCAATAAGACTTCCTTCTTCTGACGGACTTGGATGTGGACTGGAAGAACTTTCATTTATTCGGCTTATTCCTCGCAAAAATGCGCACCGCACATTCGAACTTCGAAGATACATTTTTCCTGGCGATAAATTAATTAAAATTAAAACAGGAGTCACTACGTATGGGCCTGAGCCAATCCAAGAACAAATTGTTTTCTCAACGGTCACGTCTTCGCAATATTGGAGTCATAATTTTCTGGCTGGAACATATTTAAATATTAATTTGACTGAAAGACGGATAAAAATAAATATAAAAAGCAACATGGTTACCCTATTGACCAGAGATGAAATCGATGACGCTTCAATAGGTGCCCGCCGCCTAATTATGGCCAATTTTCTAGTAGAGAATATGAACTCTCGTGTTAACTACATTTTTGCACACCGTTAATTGAATAAAGAAATGCAAAATTAACATCTATTGTTTGCGATCCGAAGGCGGATCAAGAGGTTTCATGTAACTGATTACATTAAAAAGTTATTGAATTACGGTTCTTGGGGCTTCGATCTTTTGCTAATGCCTCTGCCGGTGTTCTTTCGAAACAGATAAAAAAAAACCCGATAGCTGGTTCGGAAATGACGATACACATTTTTTTTAAATGTTTAAAACAGCTTCACGAAATTCCACGCCGAATATCCCTTAGTAGAGATATTTCTGACTTCTTGTAGAGGATATATCAAGTAAGGAATTTGTTTCAAAACATTCAAGAATTTATCTATTTTTTCACCTCAACTTTGACGGACTTAGTAATTAAATTTTTGGCGTTGAAACTGACTCTAATTAAGAGAGAGAGCAAGACGGAAAGAGAGAGGCATGCAGAGATTGGTTGTTTGATGCGTTTATTTTGTCTAGGGTTAACTCATAAAAATAGGTAATATATGCATTATTGTGCAAAACTTACGTTTACATTTAATTGCCCAACTCAAAGTTAAAAACAAAAATTTTCATCAGCCTTTTGCGATGCAGCGCTGTATGCTCAGCTTTACATTGAATATGAATCGAAACCAGGAGTTTAACAGCTTCATCAGTTTTCAATTAAGCTTCAAAGAAGCATAAACTCGTCTAGAAATGTTACGGGCTTCTTGATCCCAAGAGAATGTTGGAGTCAACAAATTGACAAATGAAACTATGTAACATAGAAATGGCTCCATCATAAGGTCATAGAAAACGGCTATAAATTGTATTGATTTATGATAAGAGACAGAGGCAACAGAAAGAAAAGCACTAAGGAAAATAAACTTCATTCGACCCCCTTTTTATCGCTAAGGAAATTACCGGAAGAAAGTATGGCACTTATATGTATGGTGGTATCTGCAGGATATTGATTAATGGAATGTGGCAAACCATTGAACACACACATATACGATTTCATCGGATTAAGGAGAAGAAACAACCCTTGGATCAACGAACTCTGTGGTTATTCAACTTAACGAGCTTTGGGGTCAATGAACTCTCAGGTCAATGAACTCTCTGGTCAATGAGCCCTTGGGTCAATGAACTTTTGGGGAATGAACTCATCACACGTGGAAGAAAGTGGAAATAAGTGCAAGTATTATCGATTACACGTGGACCTCTTCCATGGAGCAGAAACTTCTAGAAGAACACTTGAAGGAGTGTGGTACCAATGTCCGCCAACCCTAGTATAAAAGAAGGTATCTTGCACCCTTCAGTCAGTTGGTCCATCAGTAGTCTTAGTGTCGGAAAAGCTGCTACTTGTCGTGAATCTAAATCTGAATTCCAGACCTTCTCGCCGAAGGCCCGTCAACCTTTAGTATCAGTCTACGCAGTTCATCCCTCAGCAGTTTTGGTGAGCGGAAGCGCTACTGGTACACGTCCTCGTGCATCTAAATCCGATTTCCGGACCCTTTTCTCAAAGGCCCGTCAACCTTCAGTCCCAGTCTCAAATTCAACTTCAACTAGTCTACTAAACCAAATTCCAGACGTCATTGCTCAAGTACCAGGGCTCAACGAGTTTCTTCAAGTCCAGAGTTCACCTGGATTCGACTTCATCCCTGAATTGCAGATTAAATTCCAATTCCCATTCAACGGCAATTTGCAGTGTGTTCTATCGCAGTTCAACCCAAGTTTCTGAAGTGAAGTGCCTCTCTGTGTAAATTGAATTACCATCACTAATTGAAATATTTGGATTACTCTTCAGTTTATCACAAGGTAACCAACGAATCCTGGATCTACCAAATCTACAATCTCTCTCTCTCTCTCTCTCTTTCTCTCTCTTTCTCTCATCTCGACGTACTCACTTTCATCAACCTGTTATCACCCTTCCATCTTTCTTATGAGTATTATTGCACAATCCCCAAAGCCGTTTCTAAATGTCTATTACTTATTTCTATTTTGGATCCCGGACACATTCATTTATCCCTGAACTTGTTCCCTTATCCTAAAACCTTCCATTCTGTAGATAAATCAGGATCTACCCTGACCACTGTGTCATTCCTAATTACCATCCTAGGACGTAACACTAGTCTTTAGCATTCTCAGCAAATGGAATAACGGTATCCAGGTGCTTGAGCGGAGAAATAGAGGTCATATCTAAACCATTTACATACCTTTAGCTTCTAAAAATTAGAGCTTTGGTCTTCTCGGTGTTTTAATGGATTTTAATTTGGAGGTGATCCTCAAAAAGCATATGAATTGAGTTCCTAATAACAGACTCAATATCATTTATGAACGTTTTAAATTTGAGTTTTAATTCTCTATGCTTATACGTGCTTGACTTTTCCCATTTTAATGACCTTGAAATTTTTTTTCAAACCGAAAAGTACCAAAACTTTGTTTTTGTTTTTAGAACCCACCCTTAAATATTTATATTGAGAATCGCGCTGCTGATAAGAAAACTATCGCGTGCACTGTGGTGCAAATCTGAAACTTACTATTAAAAATGTCTACAGTACCATAAAAAGATTATTTTCCTTTTTGTCATGCTCAAATTCTGATTGAAGTAGATAGATTTTAAATAGATGCTTTGTTAATAAAAATATAGAGATTTATTCATTATATATCGTGAGAATGAAAAAAAGGAATTTAAAAAATTCGAAATTTTAAAGCAATTTTATCACAGTATTGACAGTACTACTAGCTATCTTCTTTCAAACATTTTCATCTTTATCAATTTTGCGACTAATTTTATATCAAGAAATTTCAGATTTTATTAAATCGTTTGTGATAGTTTTTTTTTTTTTTTTTAATAAGGCAGTATTATTTCAAAGCGAATGTTATCTCTGCCGAGGGTAAAATATATAAGGTCAAGTGAGATAAGCATCAGCATATTCAGAAAAATCTTAATGATGAAGATGTACATTACCGTCTGTAAATATCTCAGAGTAATAAACTCTATGCATACAATCTGTGAGATAACATACCTTGATTCACTAGAATCGTTACATTGCTAACGAAATTCTTGGAAAAATGAGGGTCGTTTGCACTCTGGTCTTTATCTTGGCAATCATCCTTAATTCGACTGGTGAATATAATTGTATAATAATATATCTATAAGTTTTAAAATATTAAGAATTCCGCAAATAACAATTTATCCGACGTCATAATTCCACCCGAGAAATTATAAAAGCTTGGCTGCATAAATTGTTTTACAAATTGAAAATTTTGCTCAAACAAATATTCTGTAAACTCTTTTGTAAAAAAAATTGGATGTATATATATTTTCTTGCCATTTTCGTTTCCTCGTCCTGAGAAGATTCTTGTTTAAACTCTTCCTTTTTATCTGATGAAATTAGCAATTACTGCACGATATTTGAGCAATATTAATCTCTACGTTCTGGTCATTTTTCTCAAATTCAAGTTGTATACTCTTAATAATTTATTTTTTCAATCTGCATCTGTAATTCCATTAATAATCCCATCCTTTATGAGACTATCAGTCAATAAAAATTGAAAGAAGCAATGGATCGTGTACGTTGCTAACAGCTGTTATAAAAATCTTTAGACGGGAATCACGCACGCCCAGTTTGCCCACAAGCTGGCTAAGACGCGAATAGTTCCCGACTATAATTTGTTGGTTCCTTTATTCTAATAAGGACTTAAAGCTAAAGCCTTCCTAAAATACGAGATTGAATCCTAACTAATCCAGCCATCCGGTACGCGAGCGTTGGTGCACGTCTATGCAAGTTAGAAAATACGACATGGGTCTGGACAACCGGCGCGCGCCTACTATCGTTAGTTTTGTGTGTTTTTTCATGTTGTTAATGAATTGATGACGGACTGGCGTGGGGTAGCGAAGGAATCATGTTTTAGAAGATTAGGGACTGTCCATAAATTACGTAACGCCAAATTCGACTCTTTTTGAACCCCCCCCCCCCCCCCCATGTAACGCAGCCGTAACAACAGGTCGACCCCCCCCCCCTATGG
>JAABKJ010002230.1:0-17835 GCA_011634705.1 Andricus grossulariae
AATAATTTCTTATTCATTTATTAAAATGAAAATTTCAAAATACACTTTATTATTATAAATAATATTGGAGTATAAACGAAAGCTTACTTCAAAAATTGTTTCTCTATCAATTTATTCTAAGTCTATAATTGATTCACTGCAGTTACGGTATAACTGATGGACTTCAGTTACGGTATTTTTACTGTTAAAATTAGTAAACTTCTGAAAATAACTGATTTATCAATTAAAATAAAGTGTACTGAATGATTAATAAAATGTCTACTAATTCAAATTTAGATAGGCGACCAAAACAGATTAATTTTCAATAAAATAATTGCATTTTCAACCAAAAAGGTGAAATTTCTACCAAAAGATAAACTTTCAAACATAGTTTAAGTTGACTCGAATAATTCCTAAAATTTTAAAGAAGGTTTTGAAATAAAAAAATTGCGTTAAAATCTTCCAGATTTTTGTCGAAATTTTTTTTTTCAAAATATAATTTTTCAAAATACAAAATCATTTTTTATTTCTCCAGAAATCTTAAGCAAGTGTTTTTATTCATTTGAAACATTTCAAAATTCTTAAGAGGCTTTTAAACTTTCTTTCGAAATCTTCAACAATTTACATTTTGCATAAAATTTTGTTTAATGTTAACAAGATTTAAATTATGTTTGAATCTTTTTAAACAATTAAATATCTATTAAACTTACTCGATCTTTTTCTAAAATTTTGCAATCTTCCAAAATTTAAAAATATTGCTTTGAATTCTTCTACTTCTCTTTCAAAATTTTAGGAAATAATTTGAAATGTTTTGAAATCTTCTCAAGATTTAAATTATTTTCCAATATTTTCAAAACTTCTAAATATATATTTGTTTAATTATTCGAATTTTTGCCTAAACTTGGAAAAATCTTTCAAAAGTAAAAAAATTGTTTTAAAATCTTCCAGATTTTTTTGACACTTTTATAAATGACATCTTTTATCAATAATGTTTAGAAACATTAAGAAATAAATGTTATCAGGAAATAAAAGTACTTGTTTGGAAATTTTTATTTACAAAATTGGTGGTGCCGAAAATGTAAATTGATTTGTCTAGTTATCGCGAGATTAATAAAAAATATCACATTCTTCAAAACTTTAAATTTGATTGCCGGCTCGAATTTCTATTCTGGGTTAATTCTCTCGGCCTTCCTCAGTTTTATATTAATTCCCGGCTATTTACGGTATAAATTGCAATCAGCTTAAACCATTTTTAGTTTCAAACTGATTCAAACTGATTTAACATTTAAACCCACCACGTCACCGACGAAATGTAAATAAACCAATTTAGTAGCAAATAAACCCATTAGCATCATCAAAGGCGAAGTGATGAATCTCCTAAATCTTAAATCATTTTAACCTACAAGTTTCCAACTGTCAATTTGAAGCAATTCGGCTTCATTAAAATTCGGGACTCTGAAAAAGAGAAAAGGGGCCGTTCAAAAACGTCACACTGTCAGGGGGAGGGGAGATAATATAATTCTTGACAATTTGTGACGTAGAGGGGTGGGGGTCACAGGATGTGATGTCACAAATGGAAAATCCCGTTGAAAACTGAACTATTTTGTTGAAAATTTATTTTATGAGTTGAAGATCCATCTCTTTGATTTACGATTAGTTGAGGGGGGGGGGGTCAATGTTTTCAACTAAAATTCAACTATTTGGTTCAAAATGAACTTTTTCGTTGAAAATTCATGTTTTCGAATGAAAATTCAACTGTTTTATAGAAAATTCGTCTTCTTGGCTTAAAAATCAACTTTTTCGTTCAAAATTCATCTTTTGGGGTAGAAAATTCGATTTTTTTTTTAAATAGAAAAATCAACAATTTGGTTGAAAATTTAACTGTTTTCTAGAAAAAAATTTCCTGGTTGAAAATTCAACTCTTTTGTTGAAAATTCGTCTTGGGTTTGAAAATCCATCGCTTTAAAAAAAAAATTGATCTTTTTTGTTTAAAAATTAATCTACTTTCCTTGAGGATTCAAATATTTCGGTTAAAATTCGTCTTTTTCGTAGAATTAATCTGTTTTTGATTTTGTCAATAATTTAATAATTTTCTTGAAAATTGAACTATTCTGTTAAAGTCATCTTTTTTGGTAGAAAAGTTCTGGGTTGAAAATTCAACTGTGTTCTAAAACATTCGCCTTTTTAGCTTTAAAATTCAACTATTTGGTTCAAAATGCAACTATTTTTGCTTGAAGTTTAATCTTTGTTGTTTAAAACTTCAACTATGCAGTTAAAAAATGACCTTTGTAGGTTGAGAATTCAACTATTTATTTATTTTGTTGAAAATTCATCACTTTTGCTTGAAAGTTCAACTATTTGGTCAAAAAGTCATGTTCTTTGTTAGAAAAATCAACTGCCCTGTTAAAAATTCGTCTTTTTTGATAGAAAAATCATCTTTTTTGGTCGAAAAGTTTCTGCGTTGAAAATTCAATTGTCTTCTAAAAGCATTCGTCTTTTTGGATTAAAGATTCGACTCTTTCGTGGAAAATTCACCTCTTTTGGGCGAAAATTAATCTTTTCTCGGTAGAAAATTCAACTAGGTTGTAGAAAATGCAATATATTTCAACTATATCCGGTTTTAATTTCCTTATAGTTTCTATCTCTAATAATTGATATACTCATATCTAATATTTATTCAAGACCAAAATACACCTGGTACAAGGTCAACATAAAACGGACCAATCATCGAACCAGATGGGGTTTCAGATATCATCGACCGGTCTTATGGCCCCTCTTAATCATATGCTGAATAATCCAGAGACCCCCTTACATTATTCTAAATCAGAATTCTACTGCAAACTTCGACTACAATTTCGCACGTGTCAAGGATCTGTAAAACATTTTAAGGTCCTTGAAATTCGTCCTAATTACGAAATGAATTTAAATCAAGGATCAGTCTGTCGCTATGTCAGACACATTATTTATTATGATTGCAAATCATGAAATTGAATTACTCTTTAAATCATGGCACATTAAAATCTTTCTTTTACCAGGGTGCCTGCTCAAATCCTGGAAAATACTTCCCTCACAATTTTAGATGTTCGAGGTATCGCAAGATTTATCCAGGTATAATTTTTCATAGTACGCGGAGCCGTTTAACTTCGCATTTTTTAAAACAACTTTATAATTATAAATCATGTTTTTTTCAGTCCTTGTAAATATCGGAATGTGTTAAAATAGTATTATTCATGTCTAAAATTAAATAACTGCGTTTTTTCATTTCTGAAAGTAACTTTATTATCATTATTATTACTATAAAATATTAATATAATAATAACAAAGTTACTTTCACAAATGAAAAAACGCATTTATTTAATTTTAGATATGAATAATACTATTTTTACAAATTTAGATATTTACAAAGACTGAAAAAACATTATTATTAACATTATTCTTAAATATATTATCACCATCCAATAATTAATTGAATAAATAATACTAAAAACATAATTAATCATTTTTTTATTTGTTCCGAAAGTTCATGAATTTGAATAATAATTTTTAAAAAATGTATATTATTTCATATACTTAATATTCAGTCCATATTTAATATATTAATATTTTGAATTAAAGATATTTTCCAGGTGAGTACAAATCCTGTACAAATATGGGAGACAAGGAGATTTTTCACGAAAATAAGGAAATATATTCTTTCAAGTAAAATTAATGCGAACACTTTATTATTAATGTCAATTTAAAACGCTTAAAATTCTTAAAATTTTAAGTAAAAACTTTGCATTTGCAACCAAATAGTTGAATTTTTTACTAAAAAAGACAGATTTTCAATAAAAATAGCATCGTTAAATTTCAAGTAAAAAAATGATTAATTTTTAACCAAAGTGATAAATTTTCAACTGGAATGATGAATCTTCAACTAGAATGATGAATATTTAACTGAAAAAGTTAACTTTTATACTAACAAGATTAATTTTCAAATAAAAAAAAAAAACTAATTTAAAAAAAAAAAGAGTGACAATTTCAAAGAAAGTAATGAATTTTCAACTAAAATAATGAATCTTCAACCTTTTTAATTGAACTTTAGACCAAAAAAATACGAATTTTCAACGAAAAATTGAATAGTCAAATTATTAGTTCAAGAAATTAATGTTCAACCAAAGAGATGAATTTTTAACTAAAATTATTAAATAACCAATTATGAAATCATCAATTGGAATAGTTACATTTTCAGTTAAAAATATAATAATTTTCAACCAATAGAAGAACCAATTAAAAAATATATACTTTTTCAAAGTGATGCATTTCTAACTGAAATGATGAATCTTCAACTGAAAAAGTTGAATTTTAAACCAACAATATTAATTTTCAACTAAAATAATGAATCTTTAACTAGAATAGTTAATTTTCAACAACAAAAAAAATGAATTTCAAACAAAAATATTAATTTTCTACTTTAAAAACTTAATTTTCAACTACCAAAAAAAAAACGAATTTTCAACAAAATAGTTACATTTTCACCCAAAAAGGTGAGTTTTCAACTAAAATTATTAATATTTAACGGGAATAGTTGAATTTTCAACCAAAAAGATAATTTTTCAACTACGAAAATTAATTTTCTACCATAATAGACGAACATTCAACAAAATATATGAAATTTCAACATAAACTTTTAAACAAAAGTGGAATAGTTGAAATGTCATTGAAACAAATTAATTATCAATCGAAAAAACGATTTTTCGAGAAAATAGTTAAATTTTGAACCAACGAAATGAATTTTCCAGCAAAAAGATTAATTTTCTACCAAGGAGATTATTTTTGACATAAAAATGCAAATTTTCAGTTAAGCAATAATTTTCCAACCCAAAAACAAAAACGAATTTTCAACTAAGTAGTTAAATCTAGTACTACAAAGTTACGTTTAAAAATGAAAAAAAAAACATGTTTATTTCATTTATATTACAATTTAAAAAAATTAAGCAAGCGTTCGTAAATATTCCAAATTTAAAAAAAATCCCTGAAAATTCCAGGTTTTCCAGGTGAGTAGGCACCCTGTTTTCTTTCCGCAACCATCGGTGAAGATAGTTGCATAAGATAGTTTACTTCTGCAATCAGTTACATTCCGTTTTGCAATCACTTTGCAATCAAAATAAAATTTTACAAATTATTCTTGGTGCCTTCTAAAATTCAAAGTTGAAATAGTTCATAAGAAACGTCTATTCTTGTGGTGTAAAGTTGTCGGACTTTCAACGGTTCCAATTACAATACCCAATCCTAATTTTATTTGGAAAAAAATCCAGCCTTTGAAGTTTCGAGTGTCAAAACACGAAAGGAAAAATGATTTCCTTCTCAAATTTCTCGAAAAATTTTAGCTCATTTCAGAGAAGAAATGGACGTACCAAAAGCAGAGAAAGAAGCGCCAGGCGCTCTGAATCAGAATCACCAAAAGCGAGACTAACGACTGTCTCGTTTCCTCGAAGACGAATCCAAAATAGCAAGGGAATGAAAAATAAAGTGACTCTCTGCAGAGCACTGGTAGAAATTTCAATGGTAATCATCCTCAAAATATCCGTTTATCTTCTCGTGACACTTGGTGCTAAAGCAATATCTAAAATACTTTCCCAAGACAAACATTTCCGCAAAAGATATACGTTACAAAGTCTCTTGTCAGATGCATCGATCAATAGATGAGATTGTATTATCTTATCATTTATCGCTAATAACAATGGGTTTTATCAATATGTTGGCTTGTCATCGACAAATATAAATTTTTTACATTCTATAAGCTCGTGGTACCATTAATGTCTTATAATAACTATAAATAGATGAATCTAATTCTGCTCCTGAAAGTGATTTAAAAAGGCATGAGAATATGCAATTGATATATAATTATTCGTTCAGATTATTTGGAAAATGACCGATATCAATGGAAATGTACTTGTACTGTTTTTATAAATTAGTATCTGGAAGAGATCTATTAGCCAAATTGGTATTGGAATCCTATTTCCAACTGTATTAAAGAAAACATGCGTGCATGAGACTAATTCCACACTATGTCTATTTAAGTAAAACATTCGAAACATCTTTTTCCAATTAATAATAAATTCTCAAAATGTAATTTTTTTATTTTTGTCACAAAGAGCACGTTATTTATCGTAACATACTCGTTTATAGTTAAGCTATGCTGAAGTTTAGCCAAGTTAGCAACCATTTGATGAAAATCATGCCTTTTTAGAGCACTTTCACCAGAGTAATTTGTATGCATGTCCAAGGGGTAACAAAGCGAATGTAACTCCACGTGCACTGTAAATTTGGATTTCTATGCTACACGTTAACGAGTGATCAGTGACTACAATGAACTGACTTCAAGATACGAGAGCCTGCCTGGTTTTCTACATGCCTCTCCTAACCGTGACCTAGGCCAGCTGGCTTCCTTACTACTCTTTCTCTCCATATTCTCCCACACAAAGAAATAATTACATTAAGGACATTACAAACTTATTGGCAAAACGTGATTTTGCTTCATTAAAACCTACACATCAAGTCTGCAAACAAATTGTCTAAAAACTATATAAAATCAATGTATAAGACCAAAATTGTCTTTCAAAAATGTATATTTATGATAGATCAGATTCTAAGAAGCAAGTAATATTGTCTTCTATGATCTGCGTACAAAGTTCTCTGATTCGTGTTCTTTGAAATGATAGGTAATTCTGCTCATGTGACAACTGAAACCGATTTTGCTTACTAATAATAACTTGATTTTAAGGATGTTCTCGACATACACTCCACATTAAAATTGACTGTTGTTAATTGTAACTTCAGACAAGAATAGTTCAAGTTAAAGTTTTTTTATTTTTACATTTACTTTATCAGAAAGTTACAATATACAATACTTATTCAACTCTAATGATCTAGGGATAATTTTATTCCTAGGAAGATTCTTTACAACACTAATTGGTTTCTAAAAGAAGCTTAGATGTCTCCCTATAAATTTGCAACAATTAACAATGGGTCTATTTTTGTAGATTTTATAAATCATAATAAAGATTAGATTAATTTTGAGACTGACTGTAGGTAGACATCCTTAATTAAATTAAATTCTTCTTATAAACGTTTCCATAAGTAGAAATAATTCTGCGATTAGATTATTTGAAAAATTAAAATTCTTTAGCGTTCGCTCCGGAAGCTATTGTAGATAGTGGACACCAAGTGAATAATAATTTTTTTCGGAAGAACAGAATTACGCCCGAATAAACTCCACATTATAATGCGATTACATTTATGTAACGACAGAATCCTAAAATACTTTTATGTAAAATATAGTATAATAGGAATCAAAATAGAATACATAATTTTTACTATTTTTCAATAGAAAGATCTTCAACTTTTAAAATAAATACGAATATTTCATAAGGCATTCATAAGACAAGTCTTCTCTCATAATCTTGACAATTGATTAGTTTTATTTTTAAAAGGAAAAAATGCAGTCTTTAGATGTTCTTTAAATGTCAGAACTCTTTAGAGAATGATTGCCAATAATGATCTGGCTTGCAATTTCAATCTATGTTTGGTGTACTTATTAATTTATTAGTAATAAAAATATAATTAGTTACAGTACGGAGATATTTAGTTATTGCTAGAGTTTAAGAAAGTAAGGAAAGTAACTAAGAAATATTGCTAAATTCAAAAATCTTTTAAGAATTGTGAATCGAAATAAAAATATAGTACTCAGTTGAAATTGTATTTTTTGTTATGAAGAAGAGATAGAGGAGTTGTTTTTGAATTTATACATGCAGTTGTCATGATTGCTCCATCGTCAACTTTGCAAAAATCAACAGAAATGTTTTCAGAAATATCACTGAAACTGAAGACACAGGAGACAATCGCAATTGTAATTAGAAATATTGACTTTATGTGAACATGAAATAAAAAAGTTGTTTTTAATCAATTGCTTCCGTTGTCATTAATATTTCAAGAATATCAACAATACTTCTTTCAAATTTTTCTTCAGATTAATAGTTTAGGACAATTTTTATTGAAATGTACAACATAAAATATCATCATTTGTTTCATACGAGTAGTTGTATATTATATTCTTAAGTTTTAGGATACTACTGTCACAGGTTGCTAAATTTGTTAGAATTTAGGCTTTAGGGTATCAAAAATCATTTACAGACCGAAAATTATAACATCAGGAAGAGTCTGTTCAATATATTTTTTATAATATAAAATGTTCAGAAATAACTACTAATTTTCATATACATTTCATTATAAAATGTATAGATCATCCGTTAATGTTACAGAAACATATTTAGGAACAGCTTCTGCAAATGTAGAATTTTGTTCTCTGGTCATCTCACCATCGAAACTTCCTACAAATTTTAGATTGTCAAAGACTTTGGCCCAGATTTTAAACATAGAACACACTACTTGTTTTTGTCAATTTTTTTGTGTCATCTGTATCACTGCCTAGAATGAATAATAACTGAAATTAGATACAATTAAAACATCAAGATTTGAACTAAACTAAAAGTTTTGTTCCATGCCTTCTTCCTATGTTACTGCAAATTTTTTATTGCATTTTTCATGACATTGTCAACATTGCTGATACTTATAGTCTCCAAATGTATTCAACAATTATTCTCCCTAAGCGATTTTGCTAAGACATCAAGAAGTACAACCCAGATCTAAGAACAACTCTGACCTCGAGATATACGTGCAGAAAACCACTTTTCCTCTCCATTTTCTTGCACCATCACCTGACAATTGAACCAGCTAATAATCAGACCCAGTAAAAGTAAGGAAACTATTTTCTAGCCTCTAGATCACGCGATGGAGGAATAACATTAAAAATCACCCGGAACAGGATAAATATTATCTCGTCAACGTGTAGCAATACGATTCCAAAGGTGTGTAAATGTAAAGTGTGAGTCCTAAAATTTAAAGGTAAACGTAAGCCCGGTTCGTTTACCTGCCGGTGAAGGAGCCAGATGAGTACAGGTGCGTCAGACTAGGCCCTGGGTCTCTTCGAATCGCAACGAAAAATTCTATTTGAAAAAAGAAGCGTTATGTAGCCGCAACAGTCGAAATATAATTCCCAGGTATATGAAGGCACAGGTAGACTTGTCGATTAAAGAGCCTGTTTAGGAAGGCCGTGGTGGCACTATGGAGTGACTCACATTGGTGAACATGGAAATCTCGATCATGTGTTCCTCTATTTTGGTTTTTTGTTCACCAAGTCACTGGAAAACCTGTAGGAGGTGCCTCCTCCAGGAGGAGGTGAATAACACGCGTAACAACACGACTCACGTTGGTGAAGTAATCATCGAAACTGAGTAGTATCTCCTTGGTAATTGGAGAGTCACTGACACCCGCGCTGAAAAAGGTGGATAGACGCGTTAAGACCGACGCCCGGCTCGTCATCACACAGGTAACTTTTGTAACGATGTAGCTGCTGATATGAGGGATTTGACCTCGGTCGCGAATTGGTGAACGCGTCGAAGGTTGAATGGATGGCAGGAGGCAGAAATGGTTCTCGCATATGGCGAGAGGACGCGGAATGTCGCTCCGCCGTGTAGACCACGTCGCCTCGCCGCAGACTGCGGACGCCTGGACAACTGCCGCCCACCCAGCCGGCTGCTTGGCTCGAGAAGTAAGCAGCGCTACCAGGTCTACCGGCGAGTGTGAGAGAGAAGGTGATACGAGTTTGGAGAGGTCGCGCAACCCGAGAGGCGAGAGAGCACGACGGGAGGAGGAACCCAGGCGCTGGAGTTTACTATTGTCAAGAGTTCCGGACCTTCCGCAATGTGGTGTTGCGGTTTAGTAGTTTACTTGGTGGTAGCTTGGCACCAGAGATTATGAAAATTTATTGATGGAAGAGAAGATATCTATTTGAGCATGTGATTACAAGGCATTTCATTTATTAATAATGTGGGTAAGGTGACCTTTAACTCGAATAAACCAACAACCGTTTTACAAAACAATTAATATTTTTATTTAATAAGTACAAAATTTGCTGTTAAAATCTACAACGTTCTTAAAGGCTAAGTCACGTAGGCACATTTACCTGAATCTGAGAAACTACTTTAAGAGTGGAAAAATATTTAGCTCTAAAACTCAGGAAACTAATTTCCCTTAAATTAAATATATATTACAAAAAAATAAAAGATATAAAATATTTTTTAAAAGTAAAACAGCTTATTAATATTAAGGAATATTAAATAATATTGACAATGGTTCCCACAATTGAAAACTTTCTTTATATCACATAGGTATCTCGAGAATATTGAACGATAGAGTCCTCTATAACAGTAGAGCCCTTTCTTTAGCAAATTTTCTAGTAATTTTTGGAGTGAACAAATTTTTTTTAGCTGGCTTTGAAAAATCTATTTAATACTTCAGCACTTTCTACTGATAACCATACAATTGAAAATGATTGAAGATCAATGATCGATATATAGTAAACAGAATTAAAAAATGTTCATGTTTGCCGTTGAAAAAATGTATTTTTATCAGTGGATGGATTTTAATTCCTGATTCTAATCCACTTTTCCTACTTAGATGCCAATATTTTTGAAAATTCAACAATTTCGTTAGAAAGTCATCCTTTTTGTTTAAAAATTTGACTGTATTCGTAAAAAATTCGACCATTTCGTTGAAAAATAACTGTTTGAAAATTCAAAAATTTGGTTAAAACTTTTTTCTTTTTGGACTGAAAAATCTTTCTTGAATAAAAAATCAACTATTTCGATGAGGTTTCGACTCTTTGACTTGAACATTCAAAAATTTATTTGATATTTTTGTTTCAATCTTGACCAAGAAATCTTTCTTGGTTATAAAATCAACTATTTGTTAAAAATTAGGTTTTTTGTATAAATTGAACTACTTTTTATTAAAAATTAACTTTTATGGTTGAAACTTTTATTATTTGGTTAAAAATTTAATTATTTTTTTTGAAAATCAACAATTATTTTTAGAAAATTTATCCTTTTTGGTTGAAATTCACCTATTTTATAGAAAATTCATCTTCTTGGCTTGAAAATTCATTTTTTTGCTTTAAGATTAATCGCTTTATTTGAAAATTAATCCCTTTAGTTGAAAGTGTAACTATTTTGTTGAAAAATCGTCTTTTTGGGTTGAAAATTCTTTTTTTTTTTGGGTGAAGATTCATCATTTTAGTTAAAAATTCATCTCTTTGGTTGAAAATTCAACTATTTTAGTAAAAACTAGGTAGTTTAAAATTAAATTTTTTGTTGACAATTCATATTTTAGGGTTAAAACTTCACCTTTCTTTAGAAAATCCGTTATTTTTGCTTAAAAATTCAACAATTTGGTTGAAAAATCAACTATTTAGTTGAAAATTCGTCTTTTTTTACGAATTCGACTATTTTTAAATTAAAACCTTTTTTATTTTGAATATCAAATATTGCATTTTTTATTGAAAAGTTATTTTTCATGATTGAACAATTTATTAATTGGTTACAAATTTAATAATTTTCTTGGAAAATCAACAATTTGGTTTAAAACTCATTCTTTTTGGTAGAACTTCAACTGTTTTGTAGACAATTTATATTTTTGGCTTAAACATTCATTTTTTTTGTTTCATTATTCAACCTTTCAGTTAAAAATGTATCTCTTTGGTAAAAAATGTAACCATTTTTTGAAAATTCGTCTTTTTCGATTAAAAATTCATTTTTGCTGTTGTTTAGGATTCATCATTTTATTCGAAAATTTATCTTTTTGGTTGAAAATGCAACTATTTTGTTGAAAATTCAACATTTTGGGTTGAAAATTCAACTACTTTGATAGAAATAACGTAGTTTAAAATTAAATTTTTTGTTGACAATTCATATTTTCGGGTTAAAACTTCACCTTTTTTTAAAAAATTCTTCTTTTTGCTTTGAAAATTCAACATTTTCGTTGAAAAGTCAACTATTTTGTTGAAAATTCATCCTTTTGTATGAATTCAACTATTTTTGGTTTAAAATTGAAATAGTTTTTAGTTCAAATATAAACTATTACATTTTTCGTTGAAAAGTTATCTTTCATGGTTGCAAGTTTTATTAATTGGTTAAAAATTGAATTATTTTCTTTACAAATCAGCATTTTGTTAAAAATGTATCTCGTTGGTTAAAAATGTAACTGTATTGTAGAAAATTCGTCGTATTGGGTTAAACATTCATTTTTTTGGTTGAATAATCATCATTTTAGTTGAAAACTCATATCTTTGGTTGAAAATATGACTATTAGGTTAAAAATTCGTCTTTTTGGGTAAAAATTCAACAATTTTGGTATAGGAACTATTCAGCGTAAAATTAACGTTTTTGCTGAAAATTCATTTTTAGGGTTGAAGCTTCAATTTTTTTTTAGAAAATTCGTCTTTTGAGCTTGAGAATTCAATAATTTGGTTGAAAAATAAACTATTTGGTAGAAAATTCGTACTTTTTTGGATGAATTAAACTGTTTTTTATTTAAAATTGAATTTTGTTGTTGTTAGAATATCAAATATTATATTTTTCGTTGAAAATTAAACTACTTCGTTAAGTTTTATATTCTTGGTTGCAAAACCATATTCGTGGTTGAGAATTCAACTTGAAGAGTTTAAAATTGAATTTTATATAGTATACACATTAATTTTATTAAAAAGAATTTATTTCCCTATTTTCGTGAACAATCTCCTTATTTTGATGTTTTTGATTTGCAACTACAAAATTGATTTATCTTTCGGGTTTAGTTAGAAGAAAAAGGTACAATTTTATAATCAAATTTAGTATTCTCAAAAACATTGATAATAAGTTAATAAATAATGCAGGAAACAAAAATGCCTTATTAAGAAAATACGGAAAAAGGATATACTTAGTTTACAACATGGGGACAAAAACCATTCATAATTAAAATATATTGAAATTGAATTAGTACAATTTTTGAAGAAGAAAAAACTCTCAATTCCAAAATTGAACTATTAAATATAATAAAAATTGTAGTTTTAATAATAATTGAAAATGAAAACTTAGTTGAGATTAATACAATTATCAAGGATTAGGTGTGCATAAACATACCTTAAAAATTAGTTTCCTTTAACAAGTCTATTCTTGCAACATTACTCTCTAAATTTCTCTTTTCTATTTGAATCTGTATCTCCCGTAAACTCTAAATTTTGCAGCATTCGTGAAAGCATGAAATTAAACATCACGATGAATATTTGATTATTTTTTCTAGTCCAGCAAGAAGAAAAGAGAAAGGAATGTTCAATTTTGATTTATCATTAAAATTCAACTGAAGAAAAAGTTAATTTTTGTTGTGGGTAATTTTCAGGTGGGTAATGTTGAATTTTTTACATGGTAACCATATACCCAATATGGTCGGCAAAGATCACACTTTACTTTTTCTTCTGGCAAAGTTTTTCAATTTTTAATTAAAAATAGTGTGCCATTAAAAATTGCAATATTTTCAAGGTCAATATTATATTCATGTTGTGATAATATCGACATCGGCTATAAATTTAAAATTATCTTCCATAAGAAACATAAAAAATAAACTTATAATGTCCTCTATAATCAAGTAAGAGTGTCTATTTATCATGTTGCAAAGCTGTTGATCAGTAGCGATGGAATTATAATTTATAGTTACTAATAACGTGATTCGATAAGTACAGGCAGCATAGAAACGCAAAATTCCTTTTTTCCCCCATTCTTTGACTTTAACTGAAGATTCCATCAATTTAATAAAACTTATGCAATTTCTTCCAAAAATCTTGTTAGCTCTAGTTGCCAAAAATACCTTTTTGTTTCCAAAAAATTTTGTGGTCCAATCATTTACGTAGGGTGGACGAAAAACTTTATTTTCAAAATTCCCTGACTTTTCCTTTTTTCCCCCCTAACACCAATTTTTCATTTTGAGAATTTCCAATTTTTTTATTCATTTGAGCCAAAAAGAATACTTTTGTACCATAAAAGACGAATTTTCAATCCAAATGGTCGAATTAAAAAAAAAAGGATTACACTTCAACCAAAACCAGTTGCATTTTCAACCAAATAATTAAATTGTTTAGAATACAGTTGAATTTTCAACAAAAAAGATGAATTTTAAATATAATAGAACGAAATTTGTGTCTAAATAGACAAATTTTCAACAAAAGTGAAATTTTCGACAAAAAATGACTTTTTAATAAGATAATTTAATTTACAACTAAATAATTAAATTTTTAACCAATTATTTCCAATTTTTAACCAAATGCTTGAATTTTCAACATACAAAGATGAATTTTCAACCAATAACTGGTCGAATTTTTAATAAATAAAGAATAAACATCAACGAAAAACAGTGGAATTTCCAATCAACTAGTTAAATTTTTAAGCCGAGAAGTCAATTTTTTTAGAAGAAAGTTGAATTTTCAACCCAAATATTATTTTACAACAACAACAAAAAACAAATTTTGAACAAAATAGTTAAATTTTCAACAAAATAATTAAATTTTCAACAAAATAGTTAAATTTTCAACAAAATAGTTGAATTTTTAACCAAGTAATTGAATTTTAGATCTAGATAGTTGATATTTCAATTCAAAAACATGAAATTTCTACCAAAAGGAATGAATTTTAAAACCAAAAAGAAGAAATTTTAATAAAATAAATGAATGTTTAAACAAATAGTTGAATTTTCAACTTAAAAAAATAAATTTATAACCAAAAATCAAAAAATTAAATTTTCAGTAAAAAAAATTAATAAAAAATAAAAAAATATGCAACAGAATGGTCAAATTTTCAACTAAAAAGATGAATTGTCCATCTAATAAGGCGAATTTCTAAAAAAAATGTATCAACATTATTGAATTTTCTATAAAACAGTTAGATTTTCAACCCGAAAATATGAATTTTCAACAGAAAAGTTAAATTTTAAGCAAACAGTTGAATTTTGAACCAAAAAGAGGACATTTCAAACCAAAAAACAATAGTTTTATAACAACGAAAAATAATTTTCAATTAAAAAAGATCAAGTTTCAACCAAAAATAGAAAAGTAACATTTGAAATTATAAAAATCGATTTTCAGCAAACAAAAATTTGCAACTACATACTTAAATTTTCAACCTAAGAGATGAGCCTTCAACCAAAAACAAAGTTCAATTGAAATGATGAAATTTCAACTAAAACAGGTAAATTTTCAGTTAAAAAAAAATAATAAAATTCAATCAAAAAAGAAAAACGAATTTTCTACCAAGATGAATTTTCAACTAAAATAATGGATTTTCATCAAAAAATTATTTTTTAACTGCGGTTCCACCTTCAACCTTAATTCAATTTTCAACAAAAAAAAAAAAAGAATTTTCAATTAATAATGTAATATTAGATATTCCAACCAAAAATGATTTTAATTTTAAATTAAAAACTGTTGAATTTAAACAAAAAGACGAATTTTCAACAAAATAGTTTAACTTTTAACCAAAAAAGATGTCACACCAAAATATGAATTTTCAACAAAAAGTTAATTTTCTACAGAAAAGGTTGAATTTTCAACTCAAAAAGAATCTTAATCTTGTAATTTTTTTTATTATAGTACCTTTTATGAAGGGAATACAATAAATTCAAACTAAAATTTACTATCCTTGACAGTTATTTATAGTGCCTTTTATAGAAATGTCCTGACTTTTGCCATTTTTTTCAAAATTTCTAACTTTTCCTGGCCAATAAGATTTTCTAACTTTCCCCTGATTTCCAGGTTTTTGCTGACCTAAGACCACCCTACATTTATGAAAAACAGTATAAATAATTACGTTATTTCTTTTCCAACTCTTAAAAAATGTCTATGATTTTTATATCTTGCTTAATTTCCAGACAGATAAAACCAAACGTATCAAAATGTTTTGCAAAAAAATCATTTCATTTTCCTGCTTGATATTACCTTTGAAATTCTACTTCCAACGACGAGACGTTCAGCTTTATCAATTCAAATATGACACGATCGTCGAAATAAGGTGAGCAATAACAAAATTTGAAGATACATACGATTGGACATCAGATATAATTATCCGAATGTATCAAACTTTCGTCTTAATGATTCAAGTACAATTAATTTCACACTTGATAAGGGAGCAATATTTTTGTTCGTGACACATCTTCTAAACATTATCTTGCAATTCTCGACCAAAAGAAACCATGATCTGTCAGCCATCGTTAGTATAGATCTATAGATAACATATAGATCCTAAGGGAGAATGCTGTTGGAATGGAGTCAATAGTTTTTGTTTCGCGTCAAAGCCATACCATAGTCGTTAAAAAAGATCTCCATTCATTCGTTCTAGTTCTTTCTTACATAGTATTAAAGAAAATCAAACGTCAATATTAATTTGATTTTAATCAGTAAAAACAGTTTTCAGTGTTTAAATTTGTTTAAATAAACGTTAAGCAACAACCCAAAAAAAAAGAGTAAATAAATATTTGATGACACTTAAAACTATTTCAATCTCAGGGTAGTCATTTACCCGGGGTTTTCCCGGATCGCAAAATTTTTTCTCAGTCATGAAATTAAAAAGTTCAAACTATCAAGGCTGAAGATTTTTTAATTTGAATTAATCAAAACTAAACTGCAAATTAAAGCAGCCAAAATTGAACTCCTCTGCATTTTTAACTTTACAAATTAGGGCTTAAAAAATCCGCCATTAAAAAAAATGTTAATTCAATCGTTTAATAATGAATACGTTATATAATGGAAACCATCTAATCTCAATAGGTTTAACTAAGAGGGTTTAAAAAAATGTATCTCACAATGAAACATTCAAAATGAGAAAAGTATCAATTTCACCTACTTCAATTATACAAACTAAATGTCGCCACTTTTCTGGCCGGGAAAAATTCCTGTTTTTTTTTTCATTTTTTCTAGTTTTTGATAACTTCAGATTTCACAGCCCAAAATGCTCCCATAACAGGAGAATATGGTGATTTTTCAGGAAAATAGGGAAATAAATTGTTCTGTATAAAATTAATATATAGGTTCCATATTGAATTTAATATGAAATGTTTTCAATTCACAAGATTTAAAATTAAAATATATTGCATTGTCAACAAAATAGTTGAAGTTTTAACCAAACGAGATGAATTTTCAATCCAAATACGCTTTTTTAACAAAAGAGTTGAGTTTTCAAGTTAAAAAGTTGAATCGTTTAGAAAATAGTTTTTTTTTCAAATAATTTAATTCATAAAAATATAGTTCAGTTTTTCAACCAAATAGTTGCATTTTCAAGTAAAAAAGATTACTTTTTTTAGAAGCCAATTGAATTACCAACCTGAAAAAGTAAATTAAAAAAAACATACTTTTTAAGGAAGATAGGTGAATTTTCAACCAAATAGTTAAATGTGAATAAAACAATTTTCAACAAAACAGCTGCATTTGCAAATGAATAGTTGAACTTTCAATAACAAAGGATGAATTTTCAACAAAAAAGCTGCATTTGCAAATGAATAGTTGAATGTTCAATAACAAAGGACGAATTTTCAACAAAACAGCTGCATTTGCAAATGAATAGTTGAATTTTCAATAAAAAGGGACGCATTTTCAACAAAATAGTTAAATTTTCAACCAAAGAGATGAATCTTTAACCAACATTTAGTCATTTCTACCAAAAAAATACGAATTTCCAACAAAATACATAAAATTTCCACCAAATAGTTGAGTTTTCAATTCGAAAATATAAATTTTTCAGCGAAAATTAAAGAATTAAATTTTCAGTTAGAACAATTAATTTAAAAAAAACTAATTTTTAACAAAATATTTAAATTTAAAAAAAGAGATGAAATTTTAACCAAATAGTTGAAGTTTTATCTAAAAAAAAGATCAATTTTTATCCAAAAATAGAACAGGTA
>JAABKJ010002231.1:0-28518 GCA_011634705.1 Andricus grossulariae
TAGTTATATGGTTTAAGTTATAAACAACACTCTTCTTATCCTAACCTCAAAATTTGTTCTCAAAGCAAAATCTGGTGCATTTAGAATAATACACTTTTTGTATAAACGATAATAATATTGATTATAGAAACGATTAAAAATTTACGTTGCATAATTAAATCATTTAAAAATATTTATTACAAAACTGCTGAAGAGTCGAACAAATCATCACTCGCTGAACACGACGTAATTTCATGAAGAGTTTTCTGCCTCGCCCTGTATTTTTTGCTCCTACTGCAATCAATTTTTGCTTGGCGATCCATTTCTTATAACTAATTTGTCCCACATAAAATTTTAAATTAAAAAAATCATATCTGATCAGTTACGCGTGAATTTTAAGTGACGCAGACATTTTATTATCATACATACCTTCTGAAGTACGAAGAATATCGCCATACCATTTTCGACTCAATCGAAATCGAATTATATCCAACTCACTGCCAACTTCATTTTGCACTCACAGCTGTATTTAGTTTTACCTGTCGAGGGCTTTACAAGGTCTCCGCGAGAAAATAATTAATTGATAGAAATTGTTTTTAAAATATATTTTTATGAATGAAGTCTCTTATCGCTTTTGATTAAAAAATATAGTGATATAAATTAATTAATGGTTTCTTAAAGTAAACAGTAGTTCTAGTTTAAAAATTAAATAAAAATTAATTTCAGAAGATGATTCTGAATCTGGTCATAATTAAACAATTTACAAATTTCATCGTTAAAAATGGACTAGTTTACATAGTTTAAAAAGGTGAATTTAAAACCAAAGAGATGCATTTTCAACTAAAATTATGAATGTTTCATCAAGAAAATGAATATCGGACAAAAACTTTAATTTCTACCGAAACAGGTGAATTTTCAAACCAAAAATACGAATTTTTAAATAAAAAAGATCAATGTTGAACCAAAAATGGAACATTTAGATTTTTAGTAGAAAAATTAATTTCTAACCCAAAAAAAGCAACTAATTTTCAACAAAATGAATTAGTTTCCAACAAAATAATTTGATTTCTAACGTAAAAAATTAGTTTTGAAAGGAAACGAATTTTCAATAAAATAGTGGAATTTTCAACCAAATATATTAATTTTCCTTAAGGTGATGAACCTTCTAACGAAAGAATAAATTTTTAGCAAATCATATTTTTTTATTATTGAATTTTATAGTCACATCAACTGCCAGGATCATTAACGACTGTACTATAGGGTTAATTTATAAAAAGTTGTATTTTTACCCAAAAAATTTAATTTCTACCAAAACAGATAAATTTTTGAAGTAAAAATACGAATTTTCAACTAAATACTCGAATTTTCAATTGAAAAAGATAAATTTTCAACCGAAAATGGAATACTTAAATTGCCAGTTAAAAAATTAATTTCAAACTCAGGAAACAACGAATTTGCAAACAAATAAGTGAATTTTCAGCAGAATAAGTAAATTTCAATCAAATAAATAAATTTTTCGGCAAAAATGAAAATTGTTCAACCAAAAATAGAATAGTTGAATTTTTATTTTTAAAAATTAATTTTGAAAAACAAAATTTCAATAAATTAGTTGAATTTTCAACTAAAGAGATTAATTTTAAACTGAGGTGATGAACCTTCAACCAAAAGATTGCATTTTTAACAAAGTAATTTAACTTTGAACAAAGTACTTTAATTTGAAACCAAATTTTTTTAATATAAAGTAAAAACCAGTTGAATTCAACGGAATATTTGAATCCTCAACCAAAAAAGATAATTTTCAACAAAAAAACGTTGCATTTTCACCCAAAAATATTTAATTTCTATTATAATAGATTCATTTTTTAACAAAAAGTACGAATTTTAAAAGAAATACTTGAATTTTCAACCACAAAAGATCAATTTTTAACCGAAATGAAATACTCAAATTTTCAGTTGAAAAATTAATTTTTAACCCAGAAAACAACAAATTTTCAGGAAAATAAGTGAATTTTCAACCAAATAGTTTAATTTTTGAGTAAAAAAGATCAATTTTCTACAAAAATGGAATAGTTCATTTAACAAAATTAATTTCGAAAAAATAAATGTTCAACCAAGTTGTTAAATTTTCAATCAAAGAAAGTTGAAATCTACCAAAAAATATGAGTTTTAAAAAAAAAGACGGGTTTTAACCTGAAAGTTGCATTTTTAACAACAAAAAAAGTTATATTTATACCAAATCAGATTAAATTTTGAACAAAAAATACGAATTTTCAACCAAATACTTGAATTTTCAAATAAAAAAGATAAATTTTGAACAGAAAATGAAATACTTAAATTTTCAGTTGAAAAAATAATTTCCAACCCAGGAAATAACTTACTTTCAACAAAATAAATGAATTTCCAACCAAATAGTCTAATTTTCAGCTGCAAAAATAAATTTTCGTACAAAAATGGAATAGTTAAATTTCTAGTTAAGATACAAATTTTGAAAGAAAAAACAAATTTACAACAAAATAGTTAAATTTTCAACCAAAGAGATTAATTTTCAACTAAGGTGATGAATCTTCAACCAAAAGATTGAATTTTTAATAAAGTAAGTCAACTTTAAACTAAGCAGTTTAATTTGAAACCAATTTTTTTAATTTTGAGTAAAAAACAGTTGAATTCTACCAAAAAAGATTAATTTTGAACGGAATATTTTAATCCTAAAACAAAAAAGAATAATTTTGAACAAAAATTTTGCATTTTCCCCAAAAATATTCAATTTCTATCATAATAGATGAATTTTTTAACGAAAAGGACGAATTTCAACCCAAATATTTTAATTTTCAACTACAAAAGATCAATTTTTAACCGAAAGTGAAATACTTGAATTTTTAGTAAAAAAAAAATGAATTTCCAACCCAGAAAATAACGAATTTTCAACAAAATATGTGAATTGTCAACCAAATATTTTTATTTTTTAGTAAAAAAGATCAATTTTCTACCAAAAATGGAATAGTTAAATTTCCATTTGAAAAAATTAATTTAAAAAAACAAAATATTAACAAACTAGTTAACTTTTTAAACAAAGAGATTTATTTTCAACTAAGGTGATGAATCTTTAACCAAAAGATTGAATTTTTAAGAAATTAATTCAACTTTAAACTAAGTAGTTCAATTTGAAACCATTTTTTTTTTATTTTGAATAAAAAACAGTTGAATTCTACCAAAAAGAATAATTTGAAACGGCGTATTTGAATCATTAACCAAAAAAGATTAATTTTTAACAAAAAGACTGCATTTTCCCCCAAAATATTCAATTTCTACCATAATAGATAAATTTTTTAACGAAAAGGACGAATTTTAACCCAAATACTTTAATTTTCAACTACAAAAGATCAAATTTTAACTAAAAGTGAAATACTTAAATTTTCAGTAAAAAAATTAATTTTCAACCCAGGAAATAACGAATTTTCAACAAAATAAGTCAATTGTCAACCAAATATTTTTATTTTCGAGTAAAAAAGATAAATTTTCTACCAAAAATGGAATGGTTAAATTTCTATTTGAAAAAATTAATTGAAAAAAAAAACAAAATTTTAACAAATTAGTAAACTTTTTAACCAAAGGGATTTATTTTTAACTTAGGCGATAAATCTTTGACCAAAAGATTGAATTTTTAAGAAATTAATTCAACTTTAAACTAAGTGGTTTAATTTGGAACCTATTTTTTCGAATTTCAAGTAAAAAACTGTTAAATTCTACCAAAAACGAATAATTTTCAACGGAACATTTGCATCATCAACAAACAAAAAATTAATTTCAAACAAAAAGTTTGCATTTTCCCTAAAAATGTTTAATTTCTACCATAATAGATACATTTTTTTAACGAAAAGGACGAATTTTATCTCAAATATTTTAATTTTCAACTACAACAGATAAATTTTTAACCGAAAGTGAAATACTTAAATTTTCAGTAAAAAAATTAATTTGCAGCCCAGAAAACAACAAATTTTTAACAAAATGAGTGAATTTTCCAGCAAATAGTTTAGTTTTTGAGTAAAAATATAAATTTTCTATCAAAAAGAGAATAGCTAAATTTTCATTTAAAAAAAATTAATTTAAAGAAACAAAAATTGCAACGAAGTTGTTAAATTTCTAATCAAAGAAATTAAGTTATAACTAAGCTGATAAACCTTGAACCAAAAGAATGAATTTTTAGCAAAGTAGTTCAACTTTAAACTAAGTATTATAGTTTAATTTGAAACCAAAAAAATATTTTTCTTTTAAGTAAAGAAAGTTGAATTCTGCCAAAAAAGATGAATTATCAACCAAACAGTTGAATCCCCAGCCAAAAAAGATGAATTTTAACCAGAAAGTTGCATTTTTACCCAAAAAAATTATATTTCTACCAAATCAGATGAAATTTTAAATAAAAACTACAAATTTCCAACAAAATACATGAATTTTCAACTGGAAAGATACATTTTGAACAGAAAATGGAATACTTAAATTTTCAGTTAAAAAATTAATTTCCAAACCAGAAAATAACAAATTTTCAACAAAATAAGTGAATTTCCAACCAAATAGTCTAATTTTCAACTGTCAAAATAAAATTTCCAATATAAATGGAATAGTTAAATTTCTAGTTAAAAACAATCATTTTGAAAAAGAAACAAATTTACAAGAAAATAGTTAAATTTTCAACCAAGGAGATTAATTTTCAACAAAAGTGATTATCCGTTATCCAAAATAATTAACTTTGAACAAAGCAGTTCAACTTTAAACTAAGAAGTTCAATTAGAAACAAAAAAATATTTCAATTTGAAGTAAAAAACAGTCGAATTCTTCCATCCAAAACGACGGGAACGAATTTTAAACAAAATAGTTGAATCCGCAATTTAAAAAAAAAATTTAACCGATCAGTAGAATTTTCAACTAAAACTGATAAATTTCCATAAAATGCAATGGGTAAAAGTTAAGAAATTAATTTGGAAAAAAACTAATTTTTAATAAAATAGTTTAATTTTCAATCAAATAGGTTAATTTTCAGCTAAGTTGAGGAAACTTTAACTGAAACAATGAATTTTTAACAAAATAGTTCAACTTTAAACTAAGTTTAATTAGAAATAAAGAAAAATTTAATTTTAAGTGAAAAACGGCTGAATTCCACCAAAATTGAAATAGTTAAATTTTCAGTTAAAACAATGTATTGAAAAAAAGAATTCTTAACCCGACAGTTAAATTTTTAACAAAATAGTTAAATTTTCAACAAAATAGTTAAATTTTTAACCGAAAAAATGAATTTTTAATTGAAAAGATGAATCTTCAACCAGAAAAATTAATTTTTAACTAAGCAGTTCAGCTTTCAACCAAGTAGTTGCATTTTCTACTAAAACAGATTGATTTTGAACAAAACTGTGGTATTTTCAATAAAAAAAGAATAGATTTGTACCAAAAGAGAAATATTTAAAATATAATTTTTCCGAAATTAGGAGTTGCCGATAATTTGAAATTCCCGAATAATAACATTCTCAATTAAGAAATTTTCAAATAATAAATGGAAATACTTTTATTGTATAAAAATCATTTGTTATTTTATTTATCATTCTATTATTTATTTAATATCAACAAAATTTGTTAATGGTTTACATTTCAGCATTTTATAATTTGGAAATTTTCCTGTATCGGCTATTTTGTAATGTCGGAAATTATATTATTCGGGATTTTTAAATGGTTTTGCTGAATTAAGACTTCAAACGTTACAAGTTTAATTGTTTCATCAGAAGAAATTTTAATTTGTTGCCAAAAATGCTGAGTTTCGATGTGTAAATAACAATTAAACAATTATTAATTTGAAACGACTTGAAAGAAAACTAATTTATCTTCTAATTTGAAAAACGTTTAGTTTAAAACAAATTTATTCGTTCAATTTTCAATGTTTCTAACTTAAAATTACTTAAAATAAAATAATTTCGAACATTTGCGTTAATATCTATTCTTCAATCAGAAACATTTTTAAAGCTTCAATTATAAAAGTTTCAATTTGAAGATTTCCAGTTTAAGTGCCTTAATTTGCAACACAGTTTTTATTATTTCAAATGAAAACATTTTCGGCTCTAAGAGTTTAAATCTTTTTATTTCAATGCCCGTTAAAAATGTTTGCTAACCGGGAAATGACCGGGAATTTTCTCCACTATTAAAATTACCCTTTAATTTTTCATTACTTTTTTTGAATATATGATACCAAAATATCTTCTACTGCTAGTCCATGTTTTGTACTTAATAGTCACCTTATTGTAAATTTGATAAAATAGAAGGATCTAAAAAAAATTCCACTGCAAATTGGTTTTTTGCTACATATCTTCTTTTTATGACGCAAGAAAGTATGGAGTAATGCTTAAAATTTATTAATACATGGACAAATGAGTGTTGTTAGTACTCATTAGTCGGAATTACCTTTTTATATAATCCGTGATTGCCCCATTCGTTTCAACCCAAGTACCCTGGATGAAGATTACGGTGCCTTGTAGCAATTTTCCACGGACCATAGTTATGACTCATCCCCACTTTGCTGCTTACACCCCATCAATTTTCTAAAGCGTCAGAGGGAAGCACGTGGATGAAATACGAAAATATAAAATTAAAAAAAAAATCGGGATGTTGGTGTGATATTTATTCATGACTAAACTCCACTGATACCACAGATAAAAAAAAGCATGATAGATAAGCGGATAAAACTGTTTTTTCTAAAGTACGAAACCCTAAACATTCGACGTAAGTGTAAATGTTTCAAACTAATATATAATATTAATCCGAAAGATTTTCGTTCATAAAATTGCATAAAAATGTTGGAGACAGTTGAAAACTATATTAAAGCTTATAAATGTTATTCTGACTAACCAGTCGTTGACCTGTACTACTTAACCTTAGTTTCTAGTGTTATTGGCTGACTATTCATATACCTATACTACTGGAACTCCTTTTCCAAACCAAAACCCAAAGGGATGCAACCTTAAAAACCCTATAAGTCCCCTATACCGTTTCCAGCTCTATTTATAGCCTATAAAGTCCTACAATTCCCGTTCTAACTTTAAAATGTGGTCTTCAATTCCCTATAAACTTCTTATCATGTTTCCAGCTTTATAGGCTATAAGGTCCCAAAGTCCCTGTTTCAAACTATCAAAAATGGTCTTAAATCCCCTATAAATATCCAATCTCGTTTCCAGCTCTATGGCTTATAAGGTTCTATAATTCCTATTGCAGCTATCGAAAGGGACCTTAAATACCCTATAAATATCCTATGCCTTTTCCAGCTCTACAGCCTGTGATGTCCTATAATTGCTTGTATGAATTCCTGTAATTCCTGTTCCAATTTTCGAAAGTGGTCTTAAATTTCCTATAAGCTTACAGGATTTTTAAATTTCTGTTCGAACTTTTAACAGTGGCCTTGATTAATCTATAAATATCCTATCCCGTTTCCAGCTCTATTGCCTATAAGGTTTTATGATTCCTCTTCCAGGTTCCGAAAATGGTCCTTAATTCCTTATAAATATCCTATCCCTTTTCCAGCTCTATGCCCTATAAAGTCCTATAATTCCTGTTATAAGTTTAGGAGGGGTCTAGTGATATGACTCAACGTAAAGTCAGCCTTTTTGAAAAAGATGATTCAGTAGTCATGGCTTAAGTAGTAAACCAGAGTGTAATCAGCTATATGGATTAGTAGTATGTTTCAACGTGTAGTCAGCCAATCAGAGTAAAAATTGACAGTTAAGTAGTATAGCTCACCGAATGGCCAGTCTTTGGTAGTGGAAAATAGTACAAGTTCCGCAGTATCAATTGACGGATTCATTCAATAGGTCAGTAGTATAACTCAACTTATAGTTGACTATTTCTCCCTACAAGTGGCCTATCTCTTTTATAGCTCTAATCATGGCCAATAAGGTATAAGTACTGTAACTTTTAAATCTGGACCTAAAACTTCTATGAGTATCTTATCTTATTTTCAGCTCCATTCATGGCCTATTATGTCCCATAAGTCCTCTTCCAACACTCAATAGTGGCTTTAGTTCTCCATCAATATTTCATCCCGTTTCCAGCGCCATAGCCTATAAGGTCACATAATTACAGTTTTGAGCTCTAAAATGGACCTCATACACCCCATAAGTATCTTATATACTGTTTCCAGCTTTATATCGTATAAGATCCTATAATTCCTGTTCCGACATTCAAAATTATCCTTAAATTCCCTATAAATATTCTATCCCGTTTCCAGCTTTATGTCCTATAAGGTCCTATAAGTCATTTCCCAACTCTCAAAAATTGCCTTATATTGTCTATGAATATCATATATCCCTTTTTCAACCGGATGGCCTATAAGGTCCCATAATTCCTGTTCCAAATTTCAAAAATGGCTCAAAACCCCCATAAGTATCCTGTCCTGTTTCCAACTCTATTTATGGAATATAAGGTCCTATAATTCTTGTTCCAACTTTAAAAAGTGGCTTTGAATTAACAATATATGTATCCTATGAGGTTTCCAGCTCTATGGCCCATAAGATCCTATAATTCCTGTTCTATCTTTCAAGAGCAGCCCTCAATACCCTATAAGTATCCTATCCCGTTTCCAGCTCTAACTATGGCCTGTACGATCTTCAAATTCCTCTCCCAAAATTCTGAAGTGGCCCTTAATTACCTATAATTCTAGTATCCCTTTTCCAGCTCTAGCGACTATAAACTTTTATAATTCCGGCTTCAACTTTCAAAAGAGACCTTATATACACTATCAGTATCCTATCCCATTCACAGATCAATTTATAGCCTGAAAGATCCTTAAACTCCTCTTCCAAAATTTAAAAGTTATGTTTTAAGTAGTATACCAGAGTATAGTCAGACGTATGGATTAGTAGTATAGTTTGGCGTATAGTCAGCCAATAAGAGTGAATGACTATGTGAATGATTATGACAGTTGAATAGTATAGGTCACCGAATAGTCAGTTTTTGGTAGTGGAAAGTAGTATAAGTAATTTTGATTCTAACAATTGTAATAATCTAAGGAAATTAAGCCGGTTTGATGCAAAACTAGATTTTTTTAATCCAATGTTCGAAGCGTGTCTAAATTTATATTAAAAATTCAGACAAACTACTGCATACCTCCAATTTACAATTAAAGATCTGGATTCAAACTAGTTCTACAATTTTAAGCAAAGAGGAGTTAAAAATAATTTACAAATTGGAAACGTGGCCATTTATAGAAAGAATCTAAATGACGAGCTAAAATATCCTGGCTCACTTCCAGCGGTGTGTCTTTTCTTGAAAAGATTCGTTCAATAGGAAAATACCGATTGTGAGACGCTTTTTCATAGTTAGTTTTTTTCATCTGTACCTGGGATCGTTGATCTATGGCCTTAAATTCCCTACATATATATCCTATCCCATTTCTAGCGCAATCGACTATAAAGTTCTATAATTACTGTTTTAAGTTCCAAAGGGAACCTTATATACCCTAAAAGTATTATCTCTCGTATTCAGCTCTATTTATGGCCTGTAAGGTCCTAAAAGTCCTCTTCCAGGTTTCAAAAGTGGCCCTTTATTACCTTGAAATATCATATCCCTTTTCCAGCTCAATAGACTATATGTCCTATAATTCCTGTTTTAACTATCAGTATCCTATATCGTTTCCAGCTCTATATATGGCCTATAATTTCCTATAATTCCTCTTCCAGTTTTCAAAAGTGGCCCTATATTCCCTATAAATATCCTGTACATTTTCCAGCTCTATGACCTATAAGATCTTGTAATTCCTGTTCCAACTTTGAAGGGTGACCTTTAATACCCAATAAGTATCCTATCCCGTTTCCAGCTCCATTTATGGCCTGTAAGGTCCCAAAATTCCTCTTTCAAAATTCAAAATTGGCCTTGAATATTCTATAAATATAAGACGGGTCTAGTGATATAGCTCAACGTGAAGTCAGACTTTTTGTAAAAGATGATGCAGTAGTAATTTTTAAGTAGTATACCAGAGTATAGTCAGCCATATGAATGAGTGGTATAGTTCGATGTATAGTCAGCCAAACAGAGTAAAAGTATATTTTTTTCAAACAATCCAATGTTTCAAGCGTTTAGCCTAACCGTTTCATCCTAGAAAGATGAAATTTCATTTTTGTCAAATGAATTTTACAACCAAAGAGACGAATTTTCAACAAATAAAGATTTTTTAGTTACGAAAGAATAAAAAGTTCACCTAAATCGTTGATTCTTCAAGCAAAAGTACGAATTTTCGATACAAATATTGAATTTTCAACAGAAAGTATGAAATTTGAACTAAAAAATTAATTTTCAACAAAATAATTGAATTTTCAACGAAAGGTAATAAATGAAGTTTCATTTAAAAGAAAAAACTTCTCACAAGGTATTTTAACTTTCACCCACCCAGTTGAATTTTTAATTTAAATGGACCAGTTTTCAACAAAATAGTCAAACTTTCAACCAAAAAGATTAATTTTCATCGGAAAATATGAATCTTTACCAGAAATATGCAGTTTCATGTTTATCCAGGAAAGATGGAGTTTCTACTAAAACTGATGAATTTTTAAGTCAGAATGACAAGTTTAAAAAAAATGAATCTTTATTCAGAAAATATTTTAATTAGACTTTTCAAAATATGAGTTTTAAACAAGAAATCAATCTTCTAGGAAGATACTTGGATTTTCAACCCAAAAATACGAATTTTCAACAAAATCGTTGAATTTTCAAACAAAAAGGATGACTTTTCAACTTCATTGTTGAATTTTAAACCAATAACTTGCATTTTTATCCAAAGAAAGATGGAATTTTTACTTATATAGATGAATTTTCAAACTCGAAATACAAGTGATCAAAAAGGTATTTGAATATACACCCAAAAAAGATTTCAATTGACTTTCAAAGCCACAATATGAATTTTCAAGCAAAGGTCAATTTTCTAGGAAATAGTTTAATTTTTACTAAATTAGTTGAATTTTCAGCCAAAAATGATGACTTTAACAAAATTGTTGAATTTTGAACCAAAAAGTTGCATCTTTATTCAAGGAAGATGCAACTTCTACTAAAATAGATGAATTTTTAAACCAAGAAGACAAACTTTTAAAATAGTAGGTAAATGGTCATTCAAAAAAGATTTTAGTTGGCATTTCAACACCAAAATATGAATTTCAAACAAAAAGGAAATTTTCTAAGAAAATAGTTCCATTTTCAACCCAAAAAGAAGAATTTTCGACCAAAATGGATGACTTTTTACCAAAATTGTTTAATTTGCATATGAATAATCAAATTCATAACTAAAAAGATTATATTTAGGAGGAAGCAATTCATTTTTCCCTAACCTAAAATAATACTATTCTTATTATTCCATTACTATTATTACTATTATTGTTAATATTCGAACACCATGTTTCCTTGGCACGTAAAGTTCATTCATATTAACTTTCTGTACAATTACTGAAAGTTACTTGTTTCATTTGCGAATTTCCAAAAATTATGTATTATTATTAGTATTATTTCCTCTAATGTAACAAATCGTAACAAAATCTCTGGACCCCCCCCCCTCCTTAAGCTGTTACATAATTCAAGTATTGTCTCTAATCTACATTTAAAGTTCTAGATTTAAAGATGTACATTTCAAGGTGTACATTTAAAGTTCTGCATTTGAAAATCTACATTTAAAGATGTTCATTTAAAGATGTACATTTGAAGTTCTATATTCAATTATGTACATTGAAAGACCTACATTTAAAGTTCTACATTTAAAAATTTACATTTCAAGATGTACATTTAAAGTTCTTTATTTGAAGATTTACATTTGAAGATCTACATTCAAAAATCTACATTTAAAGATATACATTTGAAGATGTACATTTAAAGTTCTAGATTTAAAACTGTTCAATTAAAGATGAACATTTAAAGATGTACAATTAAAGATCTACATTTGAAGACTTACATTCAAAGATGTACATTTAAAAATCTACATTTAAAGTTCTAGATTTGAAGATGTACATTTGAAGATCTATATTTGAAGATATACATTTAAGGTAGGATTTTACTTTCGAACGAGCGGAAAAATTCTATTTTTGTACATTTTTTTAAGAAACATTATTGAAGATATTGATTTAGGGTTTGTTATGATTGATAAATATGCTCTTAAAATACATTTAAAATTTTTGTTTTGTATATTTTATGCGCTCTATATACATTTAAATGGCACTTCCTGGAAACCACATTTTTTATCGCTTGTTAAAAAAATCTCCGAAACTACCGAATTGATTGATCCGAAATTTTTTAACAAGCGGTAAAAAACGTGGTTTCGAGAAATTTCCATTTAAATGTATATAGAGAGCATAAAATGAACGAACACATTTTTTTAAAATGTATTTTAAGAGTCTTTTTATCAGGCATAACAAAACTTACATCCATATCTTTCTTAATGTTAAACAAAAAATTGACAAAAATCGAATTTTTTCGCGCGTTCGAAAGTAGAATCCTACCTTAAATATATACATTTAAAGATCTACATTCAAAGTTCTACATTTAAAGATGTACATTTGAAATTCTACATCTGAAGATATGCATTTGAAAATGTATATTTAAATATCTAAATTCAAAGTTCTAGATTTAAAGATGTACATTCAAAGATCTACATTTGAAGATGTACATTTAAAGATGTACATTTAAAGATCTACATTTGAAGTTCTACATTTAGATATGTATATTTCAAGATCTACATTTGAAGATGTACATTTAAAGATCTATATTTATATATGTACATTTAAAGATCTATGTTCAAAGTTCTATATTTAAAGATGCACATTCAAAGATCTACATTTAAAGTTCTACATTTAAAAATGTACATTTTAAGATCTACATTTAAAGTTCTACATATAAAGACCTACATTTAAAGTTCTAGATTTAAAGTATTACATTTGAAAATCTACATTTGAAGATATATATTCGAAGATGTGCATTTAAAGATCTACGTTAGATGATCTACATATAAAGATGTACACTCAAAGAACTACATTTAAAGTTCTAAATTCGAAGATGTACATTTGCAGATGTGCATTTGAAGATCTACATTTAAAGATCTACATTTAAAGATATACACTTAAAGATCTACACTTAAAGTTCTACATTTAAAGATGTACATTCAAATATCTATATTTAAGGTTGTACATTGAATGATCTACATTTCAAGTTTTACATTTAATGCTCTATATTTAAAGTAGTTCTACAATTTTATGCGAAGAGGAGTTAAAGATGGTTTACAAATTGGAGACATGACCATGAATAGAAAGAATATAAATTAGGAGCTAAAATGCCCCGGCTCGCTTCCAGAGGTGTGTCTTTTCTTGGAAAGATTCGTTCAATAGGGAAATATTCATTGTGGGACGCTTTTTCGTAGTTAATATTTTTATCTATACCTGGGATCGTTGATTCATGGCGCTGTTCAGGTATCCGCCGAGTGATTTTGTGTGTGGGCGTAAGTTCGATTTTCTCGGTACACTTTCGTGTCATATATGACACATATATGCACATATATGACACATATATGCCCATATATGACACATATATGCACATATATGACACATATATACACATATATGTGCAACAGTAAACAGACGAAGGTACACATATAAACGCGTAAACAATGCTATGGACAGCATATACGTAAATGAGATTCACCTACACGATGTGACGATCAATGAGTGGCGGAACGAGTGCGACTGTGACGTATACTTAATTTGCAAATGTCTCTCCGGGAATTCAGTGTGATTACTTTTTCAGCCCACAAATGAGTCTGACGTCTCTCTCGCTACTTTTTACAATTGCGAGGGAAATTTTCCTTTGCGATATTGCGAATTATTGTAAATTATTCACAACTAGCAAAACTGGAGCGGTTACTACATGTTTCGTATTTTTATTCGCTAATTATTACATTCAAATATATACTTCAATTCAAATTATTATAAAATATAATTTATGTTTATAAATTAAAATTAATATTAAAGTAGAACATCGGTTTTAGTACAATTTTAACTTTCATTAATATTTTAGTTAGTATTTTAATTAATATATAATAATTAATAAGTTCACTTTTGCGGATGCGTACAATTTGAAATTTGATAACTTGTTTACAAATTCTTGAATTTTTATGATTTTTATGATGCAAGTTTTTATTTGTCAATCTTCCCAATTAACCAAAATTTTGAATGTAGAGCATCAAATTTAGACAATTCTCAATTGTCAAGCTTAAAACTTTCATAATTTTTAATTACTAATTCTCAAAATTGAAACCACTTCAATTTTAAATAGTAACAATTCCAAGTTCTATAATTATTTTTAGGAATTACAATTCAAAACTCTTCAATTTTAAAGATACATAAATAAGAATTCTTGGATGATGAAAATGAAAAATCGAGTTTTCAATTCTAAATCTTTCAATCGAAGAAATTTCGAATATGTGTCATCAAAGTTACTCACGTTTATTTACAAATTTTGAAGATTTATAAATAAAAATCTTAAGTTTGGGTGATTTTGAAGATCAAAAGTCAAGTTTTTAATGTTCTAAATCTTCCAATTTGAAGGAATTTTTAATGTAAATCATCAAAATTACAGAAGAATCAATTATAAAATTAAAAATTTACTTTTCTTCTGTGAATTTTCAAAATTCGATTTTAAACAGTTATAATTCAAGATTCTACCATTTTTATCATTTGAAATTAATAACTCTTCAATTTAAAAAATGCATAAATGCAAATTTGTAAATTTCAATGATATTGAGGATCAAAAGTTAGGTTTTCATTTCTATTTCTTCCAAATTGAACAACATTTTTAATGTAAAGTATTAAAAGCACAGAATTACTAATATTCAAACTTAGTATCTGTATAATTTTCAATTGCCTATTCTCAAAATTTAAACCCCTCCACTTTAAAAAAGTTACAATTCAAAGTTTTACAATTATTTCCAAAAGTTGTAATTTAAAACTATTCAATCTTAAAACTGCATAAATATAAATTCTTAAATTTTTAAAATTAAAAATCAAGTTTTCAATTTAAATCTTTCAAATCAAAAATATTTGAAATTTGATTCATAAAAATTACAGAATTTTTAATTGTAAAACTTAAAATTTGCATAATCCTTAAAAGTAATTTTTTCAAACTGAAACCACTTTAATTTTATTTATTACAAATTCAAAATCAAGAATCGAGTTTTCAATTCTAAATCTCAAATTGAAGAAATTTCGAGTATGAAGCATCGAAATCACAGAATTTTTATTTTTAAACTTGAAACTTTCATATACTTCAACGGTAATTAAAAAAATTAAAACCCCAAAATTTTCAATTGGTAAACTGAAAAATTGCATTGTTTTTAATTTCTAATTTTCCAACTGAAAAAATTTCAATTTTCAAGATTAACCATCAAAGTGAATACAATTTTGAAAAGTGAAAATTGAAAAGTCCTAAATGTTTTATATTTCTAAATGAAAATTCTTCAATTTTCATGATTTTGGAAATCAAAAATCAACTTTTTAATTCTGATTCTTTCAAGTGGCAGAAATTTTGAATATCAAATATCAAAATTACTCAATTTTTAATTTTGAAGCTTTTTTTTGAAGAGTTACACTAAATACAGTTCAATTTGAAAGATTCATGATTAAAAATTCTTAAATTTTGATGATTTCGAAGATCAAAAGTTAAGTTTTTACTTGTAATCTTCAAAATTACAGAGTTTTTAATTTTAAAACTTAAAACTTGCATAATTTGTGTTTGTAAATTTTTAAAACAAAGGGTAAATGTGCCACCAAAACAATAGTAGAATCTTCAGTTAAAAAATGTATTTTCAACACCAAAAAATCGAGTTTTCAATACAATAGTTAGATTTGGAACTAAACTGATAAATTTTCAACTAAAATAGAGAATCTTCAAACAAAATTTTTTTTTCAACAAAATACTTGAACTTTTAACAAATCAAGTTAATTTTAAACTAAACAGTAGAACTTTTTACCAAAGTATTTGAGTTTTTAACTCAAAAAGAGGAAATTTTAACAAAACTTTTGAATTTTAAACCAAAAAAAAATTACTTTTTCCACAAAATATTTGAATTATTTCACAATGTAAATAAATTTTCAGCCAATAAGTTGAATTTTCAACTAAAAAAAAATGTTCAACCAAAAATGAAATAGTTACATTTCCAGTTAATAAAATTAATTTTTTACCGAAAAAACCTAATTTTTCACTAAATAGTCAATTTTTCCAACAAAGAGATGAATTGTGGACTAAAAAAGATGAATTTATATTTAAAAATGGAATAGTTAAGTTTTCAACAAAATAATTACATTTTTCACCACAATATTTCGATTTTTAACGGAAAAGATGAATTTCCAAGCATGAAAATTAAGTTTCTACCAAAAAGGCGAATGAACAAAAAAGATGAACTTTCAAATTAGAATCTTGATTTTCTGCTAAAAAATCAAATTTTCAACAAAAGAACTAATTTCCATCCAAACCATTTTCGACTAAAATCAAGATTCTTTCACCAGAAAAATGAATTTTTAACAAAGTAGTTCAACTTTTAACCATTTACTTGAATTTTTAGCTGAATATGATAAATTTTCAAGTAACAATGAAAAAGATCGATTTTCAGTTATGAAAATTATTTTTTGATTTAAAAAAAAAACAGAATTTTCAACGTTATAGTTACATTTTCGATCAAAGAAATTAATTTGAGACCAAAGTTGTGGAAATTTTGACCCAAAAAGATCAATATTCAACAAAACAATTATGCTTGATGAAAATTATCATTTTTTCAATAGTTACGACAAATTTAACTAAAAATACAATAATAGTATTTAAAGCCTAAAATTATGTGTGTATATCGATAAATGGGTGGCCAATCACTCTCATCATGAATAAACCGGAAACATGATGATTGCCCACAATATCTAAAAAGAAAATGACTAACGTCTTTGCAAAAATTCATCCAAAAATTTCTAAATCTTTTACATACAATCTATATAACTAATTGTCACTTTTTCTGACGAATAATGAATGCAAATCATATCAAAAAGAGTTTTTGGCTCCGACCAATCATTATACAATTTAGAGGCTAATCATTGTGCTTTGGAAATCAGTCATCTATAACCTGATGTGGCCAACCGCATTTGAGTGGCTAATCATACAATCACTGGCCTATGCTAATCACTAAATCGCCGCGGTCACTCACTGTGATTTTGAAATTGTTGTTAATTTCTTCAAATATAAGTTATTTACTATTTTTAGCGCCTAGTTAACCATAATAATTTGAATCTTTATCAAATTTATCATCCATCTGTTTATTTTGGAATTTCCTTCGACGCTTATAATTTTTTTACCAATTGTTGAACAGTAAAAATTCCTTGGGTGCCCAATCATTGTACTGGTTACACTATTACACTCGGGAGACTAATCAAAATCCGATGCACTTCGAAACGTGTAAAGCTTGATAATGAGCGGATTAAAGTAATCCAATTGCATGGAGATAAATGCCCGTAGACTCTGCTGAGTACGATTATCATAATCGTTGGTTGTAATTATGGCGCTTATAAAACCGACATAACTGATTGCTGCTTTATGAAGGAAGGAATTGTGACGGAAGTACATACTAAAAGTAAACAAGAGACTTAAGTGCGCTACATTTGCTTCTGGTTGCTTAAAAGCAAAGTTTCGGGTCAACACTTTACTAAAGAGAAGCTCTGCTGATAAACAATTATTTTTGTGATTATACAAACAATGTGATTATACCTAAAAATCCAACATCTTCTATTTATATTCTTAGTTGGTTAAAATCAATGGACATCTGCTAATCATACAACACGATTGGAAGAATATAGAATAATTCAAAAATCCAAGAAAATAGATATTTTGGACCAGTATACCAACAAAATCCAACACCTTCTAATTAATTGCTTACCTGTTCAACGTCAATCAGCATTAGTCAATCCTACAACACGGTGGGAATGAGATAAGCAATGGAACAAACAAACTATACAGATCTTTCGGACCAGTATACCAACAAACTGTAGCATCTTCTAATCAAATGCATATTTGGTCAATAACAATTAACATCAGCTAATCATACAACACGGTTGGAAGAAGATAAAACAATAAAACAAATTAACAATACAGATGTTTTCGACCAGTATATCAATAAAGTCCAACATCTTCTAATTAAATTTTTATCTGGTCAATATTAATTAACATCAGCTAATCATATACAATACGGCTGGCAGAAGATAAATTGATTGAAAAACCCAAACTATATATTACACCAGTATACCAACAATATCTAACATATTCTAATTCAATTATAACCTGGTCAACGTCAATCACCATCAACTAATCATTCAACACGGTTGAAAAAAGATGAAACAATGGGACAAACCAACTATACAGATGTTTCGGACCAGTATACCAAAAAGATTCAACACCTTCTAATCAAATGCATATCTGGTCAATATCAATTAACATCAGCTACTAATGTACAATACGGTTGGAAGAAGAAGATACATCAATGGACCAGTACACTAACAAAATCGAACATCTTCTAATCGAACTCCTACCTGGTCAACGTCAATCACTATCAGCTAATCATACAACACGGTTGTATGAAGATGAAATAGTGGAACAAACCAACTATAAAGATGCTTAGGACCAGTACACCAACAAAATCCAACATCTTCTAATTAAATCATTATCGGATCAATATCAATTACCATCAGCTAATCATATACAATTTGGTTGGAAGAAGATCCATCAATGGAACAAACAATGTATATATTGGACCAGTATACCAACAAAAGTAACATCTTCTAATTTAATCCTTACCTGGACAACGTCCAACACCATCAGTTTATCATACAGCACGGTTGAAAGAAGATGAAACAATGAAACACACCAACTACACAGATGTTCCGGACCAGTATACCGACAGAATCAAACATCTTCTCATCAAATTCTTACCTGGTCAACGTCAATCAACATTAGCTAATCATACAATGCAGTTGAAAGAAGATAAAAAAATGAAACAAAACAAGTATGTAGATGTTTTGGACCAGTATATCAACAAAATCCAGCATCTTCTAAATAAATTCTTACCTATTCAAGCTTGATTCCATCAGCTAATCATACAGCACGGTTGGTGGAAGATAAAGCAGTTGAACAAACCAACTATACAGATGTTTCGGATCAGTATATCAACAAAATCCAACATCATCTAATTAAATTCTTTTCTGGTCAATATCAATTAAAGTCATCTAATCATATACAATACAGGTTGGAAGAAGATACATTAATGGAACAAACCAACTATATATTGGACCAGTATATCGACAAAATCTAACATCATCTCATTAAATTCTTACCTGATCGACGTCAATTTACATTAGCTAAGCATACAATGCAGTTGAAAGAAGATAAAAAAAATAAAACAAAGCAAGTATGTAGATGTTTTGGACCTGTATACCAACAAAATCCAGCATCTTCTAAATGAATTCTTACCTGTTCAACCTCAATTCCATCGGCTAATCATACAGCACGGTTGGAGGAAGATAAAGCAACGGAACAAAACAAACTATACAGATGTTTTGGACCAGTATATCAACAAAATCTAACATCTTCTAATTAAATTCTTTCCTGGTCAATATCAATTAACGTCATCTAATCATATACAATACGGTTAGAAGAAGATACATTAATGGAACAAACCAACTATATATTGGACCAGTATATCAACAAAATCTAACATCATCTAATTAAATTCTTACCTGATCAACGTCAATTTGCATCAGCTTATCATACAACACGGTTGAAAGAAAATACAGCAATTAAACAAACCAACTATATAGATGTGTTTTGGACCAGTAACATCTAAATTCAACCTCTTATAAATAAATTCTTACATGATGAACATCGATTAACATCAGCTAATCGTACAACACACACAGAAAAACAGTGGCATCATTTTTCTTGCACATAATTTGCTATGTTCTCCAAATTGAATATTTTTTTCTTGAAATGAAAATATTTGAAGTGTGATACTATAATATCGAAATCGATGCATTCTCATTCTCCGGTATCGCATTTTTGTTGCAACTCAAAACAACATCGAATTGGCGTACTTTTGAGGATCGACTTTTTCCGTGCGAATGGAAGAAGATACAACAATGGAACAAACGAACTATATAGATGTTTTGGACCAGATACCAACAAAATTTAACATCTCCTGATTAAATTCTTACCTTTTCAACGTCAATTAACATCACTTAATCATATCCAATACGGTTGCAAGAAGACACATCAATGGAAAAACCCAACTATATATTGAACCAGTACACCAACAAAATCTAACATCTTCTATTGAAATTCTTACCAGGTGAACGTCAAACACAATTAGCTAATCATACAACATGTTTGGAAGAAGATACAGCTATTTAAAAAAAACCAACGACAAAGATGTTTTGGACCAGTATTCTATTTAAATCCAACATCTTCTAAATAAATTCTTCTCTGGTCAATATCAATTAATATTAGCTAATCATATACAATACGGTTGGAAGAAGACACATCAACGGAACAAACCAAATATACATCGAATCAGTATACCAGCAAAATCTAATATCTTCTAATCAAATTCTTACCTGGTGAACGTCAATCACCATCAGCTAATCATCAACCTGGTTGGAAGAAGATGAAACAATGGAACGAACCAACTATACAGATGTTTCTGACCAGTATAACAACAAAATACAAAATCTTCTGATTAAATTCTTATTTGGTCAATATCAATTGAGACCAGCTAATCATATACAACACGGTTGAAAGGAGACACATCAATGCATCATACCAACTATATATTTGATCAGTGTGCCAACAAAATCTAACATCTTCTAATTAAATTCCAATCTGGTCAACGTCAATCACCATCGACCAATCGTACAACACGGGTGCAGGAAGATGAACCAATGGAAGAAACCAACTATACAGATGTTTCGGACCAGTATACCAACAAAATTTAACATCATCTAATTAAATTCTTACCTGGTCAACGTCAATTAACTTTAGCTAATCATACAATACAGTTTAAAGAAGATTAAAAAAAGAAAAAAAAACAAGTATGCAGATGTTTTCGACCAACACAACAACAAAATCCAACAACTTCTAAATAAATTCTCACCTGTACAATGTCAATTCACATCAGCTAATCATACAACACGGTTGGAAGAAGATGAAACAATGCAACAAACCAACTATACAGATATTTCGGACCAGTATACCAACAGAATCCAACATCTTATAATGGAATTCTTACCGTTTCAACATCAATTAACATCTGTTAAACACACAACACGGTTGGAGGAAGATAAATCAGTGAAACAAACCAGTGGATCAAACCAACGGACCAGTATATCAACAAAATCCAACATCTTCTAATTAAATTATTATCTGGTCAATATCAATTAACATCAGCTAATCATATACAATACGGTTGGAAGAAGGTACATCAATGGAACGAACCAACTATATATTGGCCCAGTATACCATCAAAATCTAACATCTTCTAATTTTAATTCTAATTTAATTTAATTTAATTCTTAATTGAATTTTAATTATTAATTCTTAATTTTAATTCAATTCTAATTTAATTATAATTTTCATTCTAACCTGGTCAACGTCAATAACCATCAACTAATTGTATAACACGGGTGTAGGAAGTGAACCAATGAAAAAAACCAACTATGCAGATGTTTCAGACCAGTATACAAAAAAAATCTAACAGCTTCTAAATAAATTCTTACCTGTTCAACGTCAATTCACATCAGCTAATCATGCAACACGGTTGGGAGAAGATGAAGCAATGGAAGAAACCAACTATACATATGTTTTGGACCAGTATATCAACAAAATCCAACATCTTCTAATTAAATTATTATCTGGTCAATATCAATTAACATCAGCTCATCATACACAATACGGTTGGAAGAAGATACATCAATGGAACAAACCAACTATACATATATTGGACCAATATACCAACAAAAACTAACATCTTCTAATTAAATTCTTACCTGATCAACGTCAATTAACATCAGCTAATCATACAACAAGGTTGGAAGAAGATACAGCAATTAAACAAACGAACTATAAAGATGTTTGGGACCAGTATACCATTTAAATACAACATCTCCTAAATATAATTCTGACGTGAAGAACATCGATCAACATCAGTTGATCATACAACATGATTGTGAGAAGATACAATAGTTAAACAAACCACCTATGCAGATGTTTTGGACCAGTATACCAACAAAATTCAACATTATCTAATCAAATTCATACCTTGCCAACATCAAATAACATCAGCTAATCATGAAACACGGTTGGAAAAAGATTACAACAATGGAACGAACCAACTATACAGATATTTTGGACCAGTATACCAACAAAATTCAACATCATCTAATTAAATTCATACTTTGTCAACATCAATTAACACCAGCTCATCATACAACGTGGTCATAAGAAGATACAACAGGTGAACAAACCAACTATGCAATTAACAATTTAATAATTTGATCCGAGTAGTAGCAACTGTCAAGTGTCAGTTTTTCTGCCACATCCAATTTGTTGAAAATTGAATAATTCTTTAAAAATTAAATTCTTATTGGTTCAAAAGTCTGATATATCATTTTTGGTTGATAATTAATCATTTTTTGAGAAAAATTTGATTATTCTGTTGAAAATTCAACAATTTTATCAGAAAGTAATTTTTCGTTTGAAATCTCAAAATGTATTTTGACAATAATTCGTCTTCCTGGGTTGAAAATTATATATTTTGGTAAAAAATTCCACTATTTGGTTGAAATTAAATTTTTTGGTTGAAAATTCATACTTGCAGTTTAAAAATGAACTGTTTTGTGAAAAATTCGCCTTCTTGGCAAAAAAATTCAACAATTTGGTAGAGATTTTTGTCTTCTTTTGATTTTTGAATCTTTCCTAATTGAAAATTTCTTATTGAAAATTTTATTTTTTTCTGAAAATGCTAAAATGATGATGCTAATAATCAATCTACTTTGTTTGAAAATTCAACTATTTTATTGAAATTTGGTCCATTTTTATTGAATTCAACTGTTTTTTTATTTCAAATAAAAATATTTTTTGTTGGAGTATGATTACATTTTTTGTTAAGAATTCATGATTTTAGTTGAAAATTGATTTTCTTATTGAAAATTCACCTTTCTAATTGAAAATTTACCTATGTGGATAAAAATGTACCTACTTGGTTAAAATTTAAACTCCTTCGCTGACAATTATTTTTTTGGTAGAAAATTCAACTTCTTTGTTGAAAAATCGTTTTTGTTTGTTAAAAATTAATTTTTTATCCAACAATTAGGCTATTACATTTTTGGTTGAAAATTCGTATTTTTTTGTTCAATTCAACTGTTTATTATTTAAAATTAAAATCTTTTTTGTTTAGATATTAACTATTACATGTTTCGTTGAGAATGCATTTTTTTCGTTAAAAAATAAACTACTCGCTTTAAGGTTAAACTACTTTGTAAAAAATTAATTTTTCTATCGAAGATTCATTATTTCAGTTGAAAATCCATCTATTTGATCGTAAATTAACATTTTTGTTGAAAATTCGGCTTTTTTGTAGGAAGTTGGTCTTTTTGGCTTACAAATTAAATAATTTTGTTGAAAATTAACTTTTTCGTTGAAAATTCATATTTTTTATTTCAAGATGTATCTGTTTTGTAGAAAATTTGTCTTTTTGTTTTTAGGTTTAAACTATTTGGTTGAAAATTAACTTTTTTTATGAAAATTCATCTATTCTGTTGAAAATTCATTTTTTTCTCTAAAAATTCAACTATTTTGTTAAAAATATTTTTTTTAGTTGAATTGAACTTTTTGAAAAGTTTTTTTTTTTTTTAAATGCCGTTAAAAATTCATCTTTATTGGCTGAATATCAAAATTATTGTTAAAAATTCATCTATTCGGGTAGAAAATTCATCTATTTGTATGAAAATTCATGTATTTTGTTAAAAATTCGTCTTCTGGATGGAAAACTCAACTATTTTGTTAAAGTCATATTTTTTGGTCGAAAATTCAGCTGCTTCATTACAAATTCGTCCTTTTGGACTGAAAATCAATCTTTTATGATAGAAAAGTCATCTTTATTGGTTAAAATGAAAAAAATATATAAAATTTTTCAATGTTGACCTGAAATTGATTTATTCCATTGATAAAAGATTCTATGCTAAAAAATTCACAGGATTAAAATTCTGGTCTCTGAATATGATTCGTCAGGGAAAATGAAAAATTGGTTAGAGAAAAGTCAGGAGAAAGTGAGGGAATTTTGAAAATAAAGTTTTGCATCCACCCTGATGATGAAAAAATTGATTTTTTTTCATATCTAGAGCTGCGAAAAAGGTAACTGTGTAGGAGTGGCGTCAGATGAGGACTGTTTTAATTAAAACTAGTTTAAATGTGATAATCAAGATTATGAGAGCGTAAAATTAAACTGCATTTCCAAGACTTGAAACACAAATTCATGGACGGAAGCCAAATCTACAACCAGCATTTATGTATTATCATACTTTTCGTTTTTTTGAGTCAATTGCTTTCCTCGTACATGCACACATCCATTTTTTTATATTTCCGTTTTGTAAATAAATTTATGTACTTCGTGACTTGGAGAACGTAAAACACACAAATGGAATCCAGGTTTTCGAGACAAGATACAAATTTTCTTGAACTTTTCTCTTTCTAGGAGAAAATATGAATAGCTTGCTCTATATAAAGAAAGCGTAAAAGCACAGTTTATCTTCTATAGTGATTTTTAAACAGGGTTGCTAAAAGTCAGAAAATTCTAGAAAATCTGGGAAATAGAGAGAATTTAAAACTGGACAGGGAAAGTCAGGGAAATTTCGATAAGCTGAAGTTGAAGGTAATTTTATTATTTTGAGGAAAATTCGAAAATTTTGATTAAAAAAGACATTCTTTTTGGTTGAAAATTCAACTATTTCGTTAAAAATTCATTTTTTTTGTTGAAGATTTATAATTTTAGTTGAAAATTCATTTATTTGGTTAATAATTCAACGTTGGTTAATAGTTAAACAAAGTTTGTGAAAGCTTGTAAAAAAACTCATTTTTTTGGTTGAATATTCATTATCTTAGTTGAAAAATCATATATTTGATACAAAATGCAAAATGAATCTTCCTGGTGGAAAATTTATCTTTTTAGTTAAAAGTTCAATTATTTTGCTGAAAAATTCATTTAATATTTTTGTTTGAAAATTGAACTTTTTTTCAGAAACATCGCTTTTTGCTTTAAAGTTTAACTATTTTGTTGTGAATTAACTCATTGTTAAAAACTCATAATTTGGGATTGAAAACTTAAGTGTCTTTTTGGAAAATTCGTTCTTTTGGCGTACAAATATCACATTTTGGACGACATTTTGTTGGTTAAAAATTAAACTCTTTTGTTAAGAATTCTTCCATTATTCTGAAAATTTTCCTTTTTTATTTAAAAATTAATATTTTCTAGTGGAAATTGCATATTTCTTAAAATTACATGGAGATTCAACTGTTTTATTAAAAATTCAACAATTTTCTTGGAAAATTACCCATTTTGGTTGGAAACTTAACAATTTTTTCAAATTTGTCTTTTTCATTAAAAAATTTATCTGTTTTAGTGGAAATTGCATCATTCTTAGATAAATATACAACTGTTTTTTTTTTAATTTTCTTTGCTTAAGAATTCAAATATTTTGATTTTCAGTTGAAAATTCATTTATTTGTTCCAAAGTTGAACTATGTTGTTTCAAATTGATCTTTTCGAATTGAAAATTCAATTATTTGGATAAAAGTTAAACTACTTTGTTAGATTTTTTAATTTTTTTATTGAATAATTATCTTTTTGGTTGAAAAGTTAACTATTTTGGTGAAAATTTTGTTTTTTCTTTGGTCTCAAATTATTTTTTGTCAATTGAAAGGGTAACATTTTCATTATTTATTAATTGATCCTTTTAAGTCTAAAATTCTCCTTTCTTGGTAGAAAAATAATTTTCTTGATTTTGAATTTCATCTTTTTAGGGTAGAAATGCAACCGTTTCGTTAAAAATTAATTTTTTTTACTGAAAATTCATATTTTTTTGCTAAAAATTCAATTTTTTACAGCAAATTCGTTTTATGATTTTAGGCTTTAACAATTTAGATCAGCTTTTTCTTTCTTGACTGACTGAAAAATCTTTTTCAGTTAAAACTTCGTCTTTTCGGTTTCGAAAAAACATTCTTTTTTGTTCAAAATTTAACTATTTTTTTCAAAAATCTTTTTTTGTTGAAAATTCATTTTTGGAACAAAAAATTCAAATTTTCTTGTATTTGGTTAGAAATTGGTAAATAATTTAACTTTTTGGTCGCAAATTTATTCCTTTGGTTCAAATTTTAGTATTAGATTGAAAACTCCTTTGAAAAGTCAAATATTTATTTTTAAATTGCTGCATTTTCTTAAAAATTTATATTTCTTTTTAGAAAATTAATCTCCTTCGAAAATTTATCTTTTTGGTTAAAAATTGATTTCTTTGGTTAAATTTTTTTTTCATTCAAAATATTTTTTTAACCTGCAATATAACTGAAGAAATAACTATTCCATTTTTTGTCAAAAATGTATCTTTTGACTATTGACTAGTTCATTGAAAATTAATTATTTTACTGAAAATTTAACTATTCTATTTTATGTTGAAAATTTATCCGTTTATGGTGAAAATTCAACTATTCAGTTGAAAATTCGTTGTTTTTTTTTGTTGAAGTTTAGTTTTTACTGGTTAGTCTATTTTGGGCTAAAAATTTATCTTTTTTATTCGGAAATTCATGTGTTTGTCGAAAATTTGTCTTTTTTGTTCGAAAATTAATCCTGTGGGTGAAAAATTCAACTATTTAGTTAAAAATTCATTTTTTTTTTGTTGAAGATTCAAGGTTAAGAAATCATTTCTTTTGTTGAAAATTAAGCTATTTGTTCAAAAATTATATTTTTTTCTTCTTGAATATTCATATTTTTCGTTAATAATTAAACTGCTTTGGTGATAAAACTAAATTATTTGGTAAGAAATTAAACCATTTATTTGAGAATTGAAATATTTGGTTGCAAATTTTTTGTTAGCAATTCATTTTTTATCTAAAAAATCTACTGTTTCAGTTTTGGTTAGAAATTCATCTTTTTTATATTAAAATTTAAGTACCAGGTAGAAAATTCATGTATTGCGTTGAAAAATTTTGTTTTGAAAATTGAACTATTACATATTTTGTAAAAAATGTATCTTTTTTGGCAGAAATTTAATCTTTTTGGTTAAAAATTCATGTTTGGTTGAAAATTTCACTGCTTTGTTGAATTTTTATTTTTTTTATTTTTTTGTTCAAATAAATCTATTTTTGGTTGGAAATTTATCTTTTTTCGTTAAAATGATTATTTTCAGGTTTAAAGCTCAACTATTCTACATGAAATTCGTATTTTGTGCTTGAACCTTCAATTTTAGATGAGATATTTTTCCTATATTATCAAAAAAATCTTTGTTGTTTAAAAATTCAATTCTTTTGTTGGAAATTCCTCTTTTTAATTTATTTTTTTCGTTTTGGCTAAGGATTCAACTAATTTGTTAAAAATTCCTATTTTTTGGTTTAATTCAACTGTTTTTGATTTTTTCTTAATTTGTTGGCAATATCAACTGTTACCTTTTCCGTTGCGAATTCATATTTTTTTGTTAAAAATTCAACTTGCTTTAAATTAAAACTAATTTGTTGAATATTAATTTTCCTGGTAGATGATTCATCATTTAGTTTCGGAAAACCTTTTTTTTTTTGTTCAAAATTTAACTATTTTAAACAAAAATCTTTTTTTGTTGAAAATTGATTTTTTGAACTAAAAATTCAGCTATTCTTTTATTTTGTTAAAAATGGGTAACTAAGTCAACCTTTTGGCTGCAAATTTATTCCTTTGGCTGAAATTTTAGTATTAGATTCAAAACTCCTTTGAAAAGTCAAATTTTCGTTTTGAAATTGATGTGTTTTATTAAATTTTTTTTTCTTAGAAAATTAATTTCCGTCGTTAAAAATTTATCTTTTCGGTTAAAAATTCATTTCTTTGGTTAAAAATTTATTTTAAATATATCACAATACATTTTTTCAACCTGCGATATAACTGAAAAAATAACTATTCTATTTTTTGTTAAAAATGCATTTTTTGATTATTGACTATTTTCTTGAAAATGTATTTCATTTGGTGAAAAATTAATTATTTCACTGAAAATTTAACTATTTTTTTAACGTTGAAAATCTATCGGTTTTAGGTGAAAATTCAACTATTTTGTTGGAAATACGTTTTTTTTTTTGTTTTTTTTTTGAAGTTTAATTTTTACTGACAAGTTCATTTTTGGTTAAAGATTTATCTTTTTTATTTGGCAATTCATGTATTTTGTAGAAGATTTGTCT
>JAABKJ010002232.1:0-28515 GCA_011634705.1 Andricus grossulariae
CGAGCGCGAAGCGCGAGATCCAACAGGTGCGCGCCCTAGGCGCGCTCAAACTTGCGAGCGAAGCGAGCCGCGCGCGATGAGAATGTGCCAGCGAAGCGAGCAGATTTTTTTCTTTGTGAACAACATTCATTTTCCATCTTCCAAAAATATTTCTTTTCAATCCGATACTTTTGTACCTATTTTTGTTTATTTGAGCCCAAATTTGGTTTATACGTCTCTAGTTAGTAAAATATTGTGACATACAGTGTACGATCGTTAAAGCATTTCAACACTCTGACCAGAAGCGTGCCGACCAAGAAGTGCTCCGAGGGCTGATAAATATTCATCTCTCCGGATACACTTTAACATCACAACGCCGATTCAGCCCAAGTTTGCCTAATCTGCGTGGTGGTGAATACTTGCCCAGATACAATATTGCATCCACGTACGTTTCATATACGCCTGCTTTATACCAGAAATTCTGGACACAGAAAATATCCGCAAGTTTAATGTTCGAAGTAAAACTCCCAAAAAAGTGGAATTTAAAACAATGTTTCGGTTCCATTAAAAAAAAAGTTGATCTGAACAAACAAAGTTTCAAATCAAAGTTGTAGGGCATAAAAAAAAATTGGAACCCGGATTTCCGTAAACTGGATTTGTGCGTTCCTAAAATTGCTGTCCTCGGCAATTTTCTGATGAGGGGAGCCACGCGACTAAGAGAGAGGCGGTGCTCAGTCAAGCGTGACAAACTGCAGGCCATGCCCGAAACTGTGCACAAATCCAGGTTTCAGTATAAATCTTTTCTGTTAAATACTTTTTCCTCTGAAACTATTTTTTAACGAGAAAAATGAGAGTTTGAAAAAATGAAGCGTACCCGTAGCTAATGAGAGCTGGAAAAGGGGAGATTATTTCATGGAATTAAACCTCTCCCTACTCACCCTAACCCCTTTTCTAGACATTGAAAAGGTATACGGAAATGACTTAAATCATTTCTGTGACCAGTCACAGGGTTGCTTTTCCCCCTTCCCCCACAAGACGTTAGAAATGGATAGGGGTGTGACTTGAATTATTTCTGTGACAACTCATAGGGTTGCCTTCCCCCACGAGACATTTGAAAGGGGTAGGGTTGTGAATTACATTATTTCTTTGACCAGCCACAGGAGTGCCTTGACCCCCCCCCCCCTTCCGGCGATACATTGAAAAGGAGTACGGGTGTGACTCAAATTATTTCTGTGACCAGTCACAGGAGTGCCTTGACCCCCCCCCCCTTCTGGCAATACATTAAAAAGGAGGACGGGTGTGACTTAATATATGTCTGTGACCAGTCATAGGGGTGCCTCCCACTCCACCAGATGCTGAAAAGGGTTAGCGGCGTGACATAAACTACTTATGTAACTAATCAGTAATAACAGTAGTGCCACAAGTCCAATCTGTAATTTATACTTAAAGCTTTTTTGAAAATTTGTATTATTCACTGAAAAAAAACGGAAAAAGATGAGATTTTTATAGTTTTATCATGTTTTGACCTTGAAAATCAAATCAGGGTGTCCAAATACATAGGTATACTTAGTTTCAAAATAATCGCAGATACACTCAACTCCCGAGTTAAGGACCCTCATTATATGTTATTCCTAGAAGTGCTGGCCTCGGTGCTCACACAAACACTAATAGGAAATGGTTCACACCGCCACTGACTGTTTACGTTTGGATGCCTCTGAGATAAGCTGAAGGCCAAGGCAAGCAATGCCCGAAACCGTGCTTAACTCGGGAGTCAAGTGTACTTTCTTTTCAGATCTTCACCCTTATATTGCAACTGAAACCTCGTTTATTCATTAGATTTTTTTCTAAAGTTTCTGCAACAATGAATAAAAATCTTAATAGAAATTCACAAAATAGAAATCAGACTCTGACGTCTCTAATTAAAATTAGTACATTAAGAATACTTCCTGAAAATTAAACAAGTAGGTATTAGAAAAACTTTTCATAGATGTAAAAGAAATTTCTTCATTCTTCTTTCGTAGAATAGGACTTGTGGGCATTTTTCTATTTGCGCGCTCGTACCTCTCATTACCGGCTTAATTAATTTCTCCTTGCACATAGACCTCTACGCGTACGAAACAAAGAAAATCTACCGGGCTTTCTGGGTACAGAATTTTCCCTGACGAATTTGCATGAAAAGCAATAAAAAATTTTGAAAAAAATATATAGATGATAAATTAAAATGAATAAGAAATAATATTCACTTTAAATAAATAAAGTTCAATTATTATAAATGTAGAATTCATTTTTAAGTGGTTCTGCGTCACGAAAAGCAGAGTTGTTGATATGAGCAGTTTTCTTGGAACTGGGGGAAATAATAGTGTTAGATGGTTAAATGTCGTAAATTCTGATAAAATACTTTTTTTTTTAATTTAAAAATTGTGGGAGTTATGTCACCTTGAAAATTTCTTAGAATGCGGTATCTCGGAAAATTTTTAACCGATTTTACTAAAATGCATAGTTTTTATATAATATTTTTTCTATAAAAATGAAGCCGAAAAAATTCAAAATATGGAGTAAAAACATGTCAGCAAATGTTGGATTTTTCGTTTTGATCTCGTATATTTTTTCTTTTTTAATTTTTCATGTGTAACTTATTCCTTATAATTTTATCTTTCACTGAAAAAAAAAAAAAAAAAAAATACTTAGTAGGTTTCGTGGGGATTAGCTGTTGGTCCCGGAAGATCTAATGCAATCATTAACAATTATTATTCTTCACTGTACAGGATGTTAAGAACGGACAGAAAGAAAGTCGAAACTACGAAAAAAAGTCAATCCGTCATCAACTGCTTCTCTACATTGGTTCATTCTGGAAAGCAATAGCGGTGTACCCTGAGTAATATTTCCATACACGCCGGCTCTGTTCTCTTAATTAATTACTACTCATTTTCCTTCCTCTTCCGGCATGCCGGCAGGCCGATTTTTCTGTCAACGAATTAACACACGTCCTGCTATGTTTGAGGGTTAAAATATAAATCAGTTTACGTGTTTCACATACAAATGAATTTACATAATTCTCTTTTATATCTACTAGAAAATGTCACACCCCTTTGTGATGATTTTATTTTTAAATGAATTATATTCAAGCACTTCTAAAAAATAAATAAATTCATTATACATTTTTGAAATTCTGTTTTATATCATGAAAGTTTTAAACAATGAATTGAACAGAATCACGATTAACTGAGAATTTCTTCTCCAGAGAGAATAAACGAGAATAAGTCTCTTACCTAAATACATACAATTTAACGTGCTTGAAAAGATGTGAATAAAATCCAAGCAGTAAAACGATCGAGAACTTTTTAGACTCTTTGAAGTATCATCTTATGTTGCAGATGAATGTCCGTTTTGTATCATTGCTAAAGACCGTCTTCTAAGTCCTTCTCCAATATTTCTATAAAATTCAGCACGAAATCTGTCGGTTTTACCTACAGCGTGGTAACAGATGGCTCAAAAATAGGGGTTTACCCGATTTTGCACTTGTTCCTTCCCTCGGTCAAGCTCAAATTAATCCAGCCATTGCAATGAGTGCTACCGTCACATAAAGCATTTTGTTTAATGTACAAAATTTAGACTTACCAGGGTAGCCAAAAAACTTCATTTTCAAAATTACTTAACGTTTCGTCGATTTTTCCCTGAACAAATTTTTAATTTCCCCTGACCACTAATATTCAACAACCAGAATATTAATCTTGTGAGATTTTCAACATAGAATCTTTTATAAAAGGAATAAAACAATGTAATTTCAGATTACAATTAAAAAATTTCAAATTTATTGATTTATTTCAATCAAAAATTATTACTTTTCTACCACAAAAGACTAATTTCCAGTCCAGAAGGACAAATTTTTGACAAAACAGTAGAATTTTTAACAGTTGAATTTTCTACAAAAAATATGAATTTTCAAACCAAAAGGATGAATTTTCTGTCCAAATATACGAATGTTCAACAAAACAGAACAATTTTCGACCAAAAAAATTACTTTTTAATAAAATGCTTGAATTTCTAAAGAAAATTAATCATTTTTCAACAAAGTAGTTACATTTTGAAGTACATACTTGAATTTTTGAGTCTAAAAGACGTATTTACTAAGAAGACAGTTGACTTTTTAGCCAAAAAAGTTGCATTTTCAACAAAAAGATGAATTTTTAAAGAAGATTTTGCGTTTAAGAAAGAAAAAAAGGTTCAACCAAATTGTTGAACTTTCAAGCCAAAAGATGATTTTTCTCTAAATCATTTGAATTCTCAACCCAAAAGTATGAATTTTCAACAAATAAGTTATTTTAACCAAACAGTTGCATTTGTAACCTACAAAGAAGAAATTGCAAAGCAAAAAGATCAGTTCTCTACTAAAATAGAATAGTTCAATTTTCAACGAAAGAGATGAATCTTAAACTAAAAAAATACACTTTTAACAACGGAGTTGAAATTTTACCCCAGTAGTTTGAATTTTCAATTGAAAAAGAACCAATTTTAAACAAAATAGTTCAACTTTCAACCAGAGAGAAGAATTAAAAAAAAAGATTTTTCAGCAAAGTGGTTCAACCTTCAACCGAGTAGTTCGATTTTTAACCAAAAGATGGATTTTCAACGAAGAATGTAATGGTAGATATTTCATACAAGAAATATTTTTATTTTAAATGAAAAATAACTGAATTCAATCAAAACAGACGAATCTTCAACAAAATACTTCAATCCTCAACCACAGAAGACTAATTCTCAACCAAGCAGTTTCATTTCTATCTAAAAAACATGAAATTTCTACTAAAACAGATAAATTTTTAAACCAAAGAGAGGAATTTAAAAAAAAGTTGTATTTTAAACCAAGAGAGATTTTAGTTTAATTGTTATTACCAATATATGAATTTACAACAAAAAATTAATTTTCTACCAAGATAGCTGAATTTTCAACCCAGAAAGTAGAATTTTAAACAAAGTGGTAGAATTTTGTCCTGACCAATTTTGCATTTTCCCTATCAAAGACCAGAATCTTAATCTTGTAAAAATTTGTAACATAGAATATTTTCTAAACGGAATAAAACAATTAAAAAAAATAAATAAAATAAAAATATGAAGTTTATTATCCTTGATTTAAAGTACCTCTTATAGAAATTCCCTGACTTTTGCAGTATTTTTTTTAAATCCTGGACTTTGCCCTGATTTCCAGCTTTTCCCTGACCTACGGCCACTCTGCTCACTTATTCTCAGAATTTTGTTCTAGATTAGTTTTTCCTAGAAGAAGTTTTACGAAAAAGATAAAATACTTTCCATTGTATCAGCCTTTTTCATAATTTAAATCAACCTTGAAACGTAAAGATGATAAGATTTTTAAAAGTTTTTTCTCGGGTTTATCATAAGCTTAGAAGACAAGAAAAAATTCAGCAAGAAAAAGAGACAAGTCATAGAAAGTTAACGAACCAAAATGAACAAGTAAAGAGCATCGAGTTTCTCTTTTGGAATTCGCACTTCTGGGTGCCCTCTGGGACTCGGAGAAGCAAAAGCGAAGATACCACAAGAACTTTTCGTATAAAGCGCTCGGGGCGTTTAAAGCTAAATACGATTTATACAGTGACCGTCAGAGTCTCTTCTATTAGATTATAATTAATATAATGTAGTTCTGTCGTTCCCGTACCACTAACAAAGTTATCATCACGAGATAATTGTTAGCTCGTGGTGCAATGCTTTTACATTATGCGTTTATCTCATAATAATCTTTACCTCTTCCCTCTGCTAGTAATGAGGTAGACATTTTCATTAATTCTCGGTTGTGATTTTAACTTTTGACGCCTTTAATTAGGAAATGGGTAAATAATATTAACACTTTGAGTTTTCATTCATTCTATATTTCTAGGATTTCTATTTATCTAGAATAAAATATGCATGAAGTATGACTTTAAATGTCAGGATATAAAAAGATTATTATTCATAAACTAACAATTTGTTTCCGCCTTACGATTTCATGAAGCTAAAATGGTCTAATTGCGAACTGCTCCATACGAGTGTAATAATCTGAGTCCATGATCGTACCGTTAAGTGACGAGGTAAGCTTTTGATTGGGTTTAAAAGTCACGACGTCTTTGTGAAGGCATTGGGAATGTAATTAAAAGTCACACAAGGTGCTTGAGTTTCAGCGAACTATGAGTTGGTTCGGAGGGATGAAATGTGCAAGGGCCAATTATCTGGCTCTTCGTAGCTGTATCAATTTTAGTTTCTCAATATTTCGCCTTTTAACCATTTACTATTGTATTTTCTTACTCGATGTTATCGCAATTGTTATTTACATTAACACTAAATAGCAATTAAGAAAATTAAAAAACTTTATTTTAGGTAAATCCATTCATCGGATTTATTAGATTGAATTTTTTGATTTAAAATGAAGAGATAAAATTAGTCTTGAAAATAATTATCTTCAGAGAAAATAAGATATGGGTCATAAAAATACTTTCAAAGAAAAATGTAAATATGGATGCTCACGCACGGTAATCGTAAAGAGTTGAAGTGCAATTTTAGAGATGCAACTTACTCTGGTAGTAAAGATATAAGTGATTGGCGTAACAAAAACGTTAAAATGACATTAAATAAGGTTGCGTATCAATGTCGATATCTTGAAATTCATGGACGAAGCACATCTATAGAAAACTAGAGAAGTATAACGACACCTACGTAATTTACGTTTGAGAAAATACACAATTTTCGATAGCATTGAACTTAATATTCTATTCATTCATTTTTTATTTGAAAAATGTATAAGTTCGAGGGGTTGATGAGTCGACTTTGGAGTTCGATTTCACAAATATTCTAAACTTTCAAAGATTTAAATAATTTCACAAATATTTCAAAAAACTGTCAAAGATTTCAAAGATTGCACAATTTTTACAAAGATTTCAAAGATCTCACGAAGGCTTGTACACCAAATTTCAAAAGAGATCGACCTCTCGAGCCAGGTTTATCTCTCTAAGTCTGAATTATTAGTTATTAAATGAATTAGTAAAAATTGAACTGCTACTGTTTCAATTAGTTGAATTTGAATATGAATTGCTGTGAAATGTTTACTAAACCAATCACTAAACGACTTCGCACTATTCGAAGTAGTAGTTTTCCAATAAATCATACGTTTGGGAAAAAAACTTTCTTATACCTTTGTGCTCGGGGCAGGACCGACCAGCGGGCCAAGAGCGACTTTGCACACAAAAAAAAATTTACATCCACTGAACCGGACCACCATACTCATATGTTTTTGATAGTCGCTAAATCCGAATCTTGTGTCAGATTTGCTCAATTATCTCAGGTTTTTGAGAAAATTAACCTTTTTGGCCATTTTTAGGGTGTTGTAGCCCTAGGCAGAAATCTCATAGCTTCGGTCTGGTGTCCGGCCGTTCATCCGTCGTACTTTTATCCCGTGAGAAGAAGTGAAGGGAGAGATGTAGGAGAATTAGGGAATGTGGGGAGAATCGTGGAGAGGGGAAGCGAAGGGACAGGGGGTAGTAGGGTAAGGGATTGGAAGGTACGAGATAAGTAAGGGGACGGATAGTAGGGGAAGTTGGAGAACGGAAATTATGAGAATTATATGTTAGGATGAGGAGATTTGAACGATTTAGTTAACGTCTTAATATGCAGGCTGAACCCTTTCTTTTGTAGAAGTACGGAGTCTTCTTTGACTATTATCTCAAAAGCAATATAGGGTACAAATTTGCCATTCTAGAAACTTCTGACAGAGCTCAAATTAAAGGCTGAAACTTGTATTTTCAGGTGATTATATCAAAAAAATTATTTCTGTCGGCTGTCTTGAGTAGTAACCGGTTTTGGCAGCGCGCGCTCTCTCACCAAGGGTAGGTGGCAGTAAGTAGGGAACTACTCATTATAATTAGTAGTTTTCTATTAATTCATAGTGAAATTCTACTAATTAAATCACTGGGAATTCAACTATAATTAATGAAACAAAATAGAACAGAGCAGAGTCAGGTTTGGTTAGATCGCCTGCATCCACTTATTCGTTCTGACAAATCCTTTCTGCAGGACATCCCTCATCTTGGGTATGAGTTATTGCCACGGCGTAAACTCCTTGCGCGTAATTGCGATCAATCCTCGAGGCAAAGCGTGAGCTTTAGTTGGGTAGACGAGTAGTAGTAGCATGTTACAACGTACCACCGACTCTGGAAGGATCTCAATCCCTATTAGCAGGCAGCCGAGCCGAGGCGAGATACTATGTAGGGATGAGGCATCAATTCCCCTACCGCAAATGATTACACTGCGGCTGTCCACTAACTGGCCGACAACCCCCTGCCCGACAAGTCCGCCAATGGACAGAGGAGATCAACCAGGGTGTTGATCGTGGTCTCACTACGCTATACATCTATCGCCTGCGAGAGCCCAACCAAATGAGAGAAACATAGAACAGAGACGAAATCTATATGAGAATTGCTATTCCAAATTCTGCTAACTGCTTATACCCGTAACTATCTGGAAATTTGAAAATTCGTTAATTTCATACTCTGCACGGAGAAAATTGATTGGGAAAAGGTTCCGCAAAATATGCATAACGCTGGGATATAGAGGCATTTTGGGAAACTCTAACCACTGCGCTACAAATTTTTGTCAGCCTTTTTCAATTTTAATATTATTAAATATAATAAGTTTTAATATCTAGTGAAAAATAAAGATTTGTGAGATTTTTAAAAGCTAAAATAGTCGAATGTTTAATACCTCAGTTCAAAAAATTGCAAATAATATAAAGAAAACGGCATTATGCTCCTAATGGAGTTTACAACTATACTTCTAACGATACTGTAAGATCTCGCTTTCCATTCTGTACGGTAGAATTTACTCGTAGGTTCAAGTTTTGCGCGGAATACTGAAGGCATTATTTACCTATTTCATTATTTAACGCCCCGCTGGCTTAAGAGTTTTACCATAAATGTATATTATGCACCATTAGTTTTAACGGACCAGTCATTTCCGTCGAGGGATGCAAAACTGCATGGAACTCGGATTTATACACATTTTAGAATTAAGAAATAATAATAATAGTGAAAGGAAAATAGATCAAGTTTCGTGCTTGTTCTTTAGGATTAGGTACTGCGTCCTTTCGAGAAGGAAGTAGAGTGCAGTCAAGTAGAGTGTGTCTTTCAGGTATTCAAGTATTTTGAGAAGGAAAAAATTTTAATTTCTCTATTCGTTAACAACGAGATGGAGATTAAAGCCGCCAGCGAGTCAAGAATGAATTTACGCTTCTTGAGTTTGAAAGGCAAAATTTTTTTTTCTGAATAATAAAAATATTTACTTTTCATCTATTGTTTCCGTAAGAGCTTTGCTTGTTACTTTTATACTTCAGTAATAAAACAAGGCATTTTAGAGAGTGAATTTCTCAAAACGAGATTTAGATTTGCGAATTATTTGCAATCTTCAAGGAGAGGTAACAGTATTTTTAGCCCTATGTATTTTTACTGATAGGGTATTATTTATTTTTTTTTTCGATAAATTCTTGTATGATACGATATTGACAAATTTTCCGAAAGGAATTTTTAGGATCTTAATATTCTTGAAAAATAGAAATTTTAAACGTCACTGACGCTTTTTCTTAAAATATCTAAAAAATTTCATATCGTTAATAAAAGGGAAATATCGAAAATTAGATGGAATTGTAAAGTTTAACTCCTACCCAGTAAGTTGAGGATAGATTGAGATAGATCATTTTTTATGCAGAACAAAACTCGGGAAAATATTTACCATGGAAGTTTTGTTCTGCGCCTTCGGAATTATAAAATGACATTGATGCTTTTCTCATCTCGAAGCTATCGTTTAATATCTCGAACGCGAGATAGAAGATGCGACAAGCCTCGATAGTAAAAGAATAATGGAACATTTTCTAGATGGGAAGAGAAGCGATATTATTATCGTGAAGAGCATCGGTTTTTCTCGCCCAATTGGACAAAATAGCCGACGGGGATCGAGCAACGTTATCCGTCTCAATCAAACGTCGGAGCAATTCTCTATTGTACCCCGGCACGGAAAAGGGGTATCATGGTATGCTTCAACTCTCACAGCAACAAAAATAACCGACACTGTAATATCCTGTGAATTCTCAACTTGCATCCGTCGCACTGCAAACCAATTATTAGTATATTACGTGGCAAGGGGCGAAACCGAGCGAATGTAAACGAGCATGAAGGTGGCTTTTTTTGTTAACATTTTGTCACATATTTGAAACAATACCTTCATTTTTGTCTTATTATTTATTATACGCAGAATTAACTATATTAATCTACTATTAATTCTTTCATCAATTCTGTCCAAATTGAATGTCCCATGTCTCGCGACTTTTTCTATCATGTCAATGTGACACTTTATTAGCCAATGTCAGTTTGGTATCTTATGAAATTGACTGTAAATATGAGTGATTTTTTTACAGGAACCACATTTTTTCAGTAAATAAATCTATCAAATTTTAATTTAAAATTATAGTTTTGAATTAGAGTATTAATTCTTTCAGAATTGCAAAATGTCATTGAAAGCCATGATAATCAGTTTTCAATATAATAACATTAGATTTCAATATTGTAAATTGTTTGGTTTCAATTTTTACCCTAGAGACTATTTTCGTTTTTTAAGTGAGAAGATTTTAGAACTAGCCATTGAAAATTGAATTATTTTTTATGAAGATGTTCCAAAATATTAAATATTACAAACTCAACAAAAAAAAAAAAAAAACAATTCACAATGAAAGGTTTAAAATAATTGAATTTCAAACATTGGATTCATATATAGTTGAAATGGATGAAAAAATGGAATTTGGATAGTTAGAATTTTAGAGGTTTGAATTTTCGCGTTGAACGCTAAATGAAATTTTTTTTCCTTTCCTAAGTTTTAATTTTGCAATAAAAATTAAAATGACTAAATTTTTAAAAGTATCATTACTAACAATTTGAAAATTGTTAATTTTTAAACGATTTAGGTTTACTTGAAATAATTGAAATTTTTTAAGTTTTGAGTATAAAAAGTTTCAATATCACAATGCTTGGTGACTAAAAATATTTTCGGATTTAAATTAACTTTTTTTTTTATAATAATTCAATTATAAGCTTTATGATTGGAAATTTTCCCATTTTTAACGATGAAAATGACGGTGAATTTAATTTTTGATTTTATAAAAATTTGTTTATTCAATTTGAGTGTTGAATAATAATTTTTTTATATAATAACAATTTAAAATTCTATAATTTCAGACATTTTTACTTCGAAACATTCCAATTACTTTTCAATTTCAAATTCTTAAATTGTAATAGTATCGATTTGAAAAATATTCAGATTAATAAGTATAACATTTTTAATTATTCGATATTTTGAACGTTCACAAGTAGAAAGAATACAATTTGAATTTCTTTTAATTTAAAAAAATCCAATTTTCGAAATTCTCGTCTGTAATTATTAAATTTTAAAAGTTTTGACATAGACCTATTTTCGAGATTTTAATCTGAAATCATTCAATTTCGAGATTCTTCAATAAAAAATAAAATTTTTCTCAATCTTGAACGCTTTGATTTAAAAATAATACAATTTCAACTCCTTTCTAATTAAATTGTCCAATTTTTCAAATTTGAGCCTAAAATTTTTGAATTTTGAGAGCATCTGATTTAAAATTTTTCAATTTCAAGCACGTTAAATGTCAAGTTATTGAATTTTAATAATAGCTTTTATTTAAAAATGATACAAGTTTAATTCCTTTTCATCCCATTCAAAATATTGTCCCTTTTTCAAAAGTTTAAGTAATATTCTAACATAGTTTAATTTGAAACGTTTTCAATTCAAAATCATTCAATACATTTTTTTCTAATTTCAAACGCTTTCAACTCGAAATTATTAATTATTGTTTCAAAAATTTACAAAACTCTTAATATTGAAAAATGTTATAATAATAGATTTTTGAATGGATTATATTTTTAATATCAAGAAATAAAAATCCAGAGACCTGAATGCGGAGGAAAACGTTAAATTCTATACTATCAACGATTAAAATAGTGTAAAAAATGTTTTTCATCATTGTTCAATCTATAAGAATTATTTGCTCAACCGACTTTTTGGGGAAGAATTACACGACACATTAAGAAAAATATTTATGTGTCTTCCAAGAATGAATTTGGTACACTGATACATGGAGAAGTTAATGTTGTGAATGGATTTCAAGACTGGAGAAAAACAGAGGGTTTTCGACCCTCATTTCGCTTTTACCCTTCGTGTTCTCTTATATTCTAACATCCAACATATCGTTCGGAAAACATAAAGAGTTCGCAATTTGAGTAGGAGACTTTGACAAAGCATTCTTTTCACAAATAAATATCGTATCTCTCTCGCTGAGAATCACAACAAAAATTTATTTTTATGGCCATATTTCCTTAAATTTTATATTCAAATTTTCCTGCTTGAAGGCTTTACCTTTAGAGAGTCAAAATTGGATTTTTTAAATTTTGAATGACTTATATAAATTATTTTTGTATCTCAAAGGCTTGAAAATATTAAGGCATTGAATTTAAAGTTCTCAAGAATTGATCTCATATCATCCGATTTATTTGAAATCGTTGAATTTCGAATGGTTCAGAATTAGACTCTTAGATTCAGTTTTACTTCAAGTCGGTTGTATTGACTTTCAATCATTTACATTAAATTGAAATTGTGCAATCAGTTTAATAGTATATGGTCAATAAATAAAATAAAAAGTACAATATAGTGTTGTTCTTGTTTATTGTTTCCGCTTTTTCAGAGGTTATAAATTTTAGCTCAAGGTGTTTTTTTGTAATTTCAATCGAAAGTACTGAAAAACTATCAACCTTGGAAAGTGCCAATGAAAAAAGCCTGGTAATAATGGTAATGATTACCATGAAAGGGATTTAATTGCACCTCCAGTACGATATTGTTGGTTGAATTGTAGCATCCATATGCCAATGAGTTTGCAAATTTATTTTGCAAATAATGAAAGATAATTGAGTCAGCGGAGCGTGAGGTTTGCAGGGTGTAAACTGTCATTGCATAAGCGAATTGCACCTATCACACCAAAGAGACGAACCAAAGAGTCAGCAAGTGGCAGGACGCGTTATCTAATCGAATGTACAAACATTTTCGTTCAACGTAAATGTAAAACAGGTAGACGGATATAATGAAGAAGATTACGCAGCATGTGGTCAGCATAGATAACGAAGCTACTGCATACACCTAATAACACGTTCGTCCAGTGTATTTTATACTCTGCTAATATAGGTACCATCGTAACTTTACGCATTATCGTATCATACCCATGCGAGTTCCCCAGTTTCGATACTGTATCAGTAAGACGTGACGTGCAAAGAATTTCAAGAAGATCATTAGTCTTTCATCGGTTCAAGATTCCGCAAAGTTGGGCTCATTAGTTCAAGGAACCTTGTACTCTTCTCAAGTTTTATTGCTTCTTTGGAATGTAGAGTATATCAATTTCATGGATAATTAACACATATTATAAGCCACACATTTCCTAATTCAAGAAAACAATACAGGAAATAGGGAACGCTTTTACAAAAGTAAATAATTTCCATGTTTTACATGTTTTTCATGAACAAAAACGAAAAAAATATAGAGATAAAGATATTTTACGAAAATTCTAGCAAGGAAGTAGAATATCCTAGAAAATTTTAGAAAATTCTCAGAATGCTCAGTAAAATTCTAAAGCATTCTACAAGAGTCCAGACTATTCCAGAATTTTAGGGACCATCTAGAGAGTACTGGTATATTTTCTGACTGCTCAACAAAATATTAAGATACTCTAAAAGATTTCAAAGGTTCTATATTTTTCAAGAACATTGTAGAAGATACACGACTATCCTGACAATGCCAAACAAATTTATAGATTATTTTAGAAATAGAAGAATATACTACCGTCAACCGGAGCAATTATGGATCAAGTCGAGCGTGGATCGTGCTCTATATTACAATATAAGTGTGAAGCTTTTACGTTTCACCAAGAAGTCAGAAAAAACTCAGAAAGTGGCGATTGTCGAATCACGAAGGCATGAAATCTCAAAAACTTCTAATTGGATCTTTTAGAATCGGAAATGAATACGAAAAATATTTGGAACGGGTGTAGAAAAACTATTGATACGGAATCGTAATCAATGCGCTAACCTTTTAATTGATCTATTTTTATTATCACAAAAAGTGAGATGCCATATCTCCCGGGGAAAATTACGGAACAAATAAAAAAAATTAAATTTGATAAAATTCATGTTTAATAAATATTCGGAACCCGACGGATTTTTTAAAAATAATATATTGATACTTTTGTGCCAGGCAATGGAAAAATAGGAAAATGATTGTTATAGATCGATGCAACTTTGCCTAAAAAATATGACATTCGTTGGAAATTACATAATTTTGACAATAACTTTTATAACTAAGAACAAAAGTCTTTTAAAAACTATATTACAAATAACATTAAACTAACGAAAAAATATAAAAAGTATTATATACAAATTTTTACAACATTTTTCTTCCTATAACCTGCAAAAGTTGGTTTTTTCTAAACATACGTAGATGTTCTTGAAGACAATTAAAATATGTGTACATACTTTTATTAAGAATCAAAAATTTTGGTCCATAATTACCCCGGTTGACGGAAGTAATTTTAAAAAACACTCTTGGACATTCAGGTATAACAAATTTCAAAATATTCTAAAAAATTTCGCAATATCGTATTCAAAAATGGATAAGATCCTTTTTTCTGGTTTATTTCATACAGAATTCTAATAGCTTTTAATCTATTTAAAAAAATTTTAATTTCATATAATTAACCTTGTAGTTAACATTAAAAGAAATTGAGCAAGCATAGAAAAACACTGATGGTATCATATATGTTCGATACGTGAATCAATAAGATTTTCCTCACTCTGATTCTCGACTAAACAACGAAAAGAAGATAAGATAGAAAAAATTGGATTTTGCGATAGAAGAAAAAAATGCCAGATCATAAATAAAATTCCCGGGGTTTTCCCGAATTGCCGGTCCGCCAGACACCCTGAACATGAATGTTTAATGAAATTCTAAGCCATTCTAGAGAATTTCATTAGATTCTAAAAGATTCGATTCTAGAATATTTCAAAACACTTCACAACATGAAAGAAGTACAAAACCATCTAAAACATTCCCGAATACTTTAGAACAATATTTAACATTCTAATTTCTTATAGAAAAGTCAAGACTATACTAGAATTTTTATGTAATTTGAGAAATAATAAATAAATTTTATAAATAAAGAGTCAAGAACAGTCCACACATTTCAGAGAAATTTAGGTTTAGATAATAATTATTGAATATTCTAGAAAATTTCAGAAAATTCTGTAATACTGAATATTCGAAGAATTTTAAAATACCAGAAGAAGATACGCTTAAAAAAAAATTAAACACTTTATCAAGTTTATTAGAATGGAAAATAATAAGATCAAGTTTTATATGAGTGGATTAAAAGGAACTTTGAGGCCAAGACTTAAAATGATCTGGTCTATATAAGAGGAAAACGTGGGAAAAGGAAACTTGGAAAGGAAGTTGGTAGGATGATTCGTAACTTTATCAAATCCGACGACACCTGTGGATGGAGGAATATTATGGTGGAACTACTAAAATTCTCATGATTTCAGGAAAGAGATAGGTCGTACTTCTCCTTTATGACTCTTATTGAAATCTCAAGAGAATCTCGAGGGAAACCCAGCAATTTCGCATGCCAATTACGAACCTTTCCGGGTCGAGAAGCGTTCGATTGGAAATTTACGTTGCACTCTACTTTGGACTCGAGTGCAACGTCACGTAACTCGGCAAATTTTCTCGCTCTCGCGAAACTTTACACGTTCATGTCGCAAAAGATGGATAAGTTAAAAACATATTCTGAAGTTTCCTTCAATTGAAAATGTTGAAGGCGATAAAAATTTATTTCCCACAAAATGCATTTTATCTATTTCATAAATACGGAGTAGGTTGGCTGAAATTTTTTGTTCAAATAGAGGGCACGCAATCCTTTCCCTCCTCCCATTTTATGAGGTAACCGGAAAAAATTTTCTCCAAGCTTTAGCAAAATCTGTTAATATTACGACGTGTGGAAACAGTCTGGAAAATCTCATAATTTACGCTAAATTACTTTCAATTTTTACACCCCTGACGCTTATTAATCTAAAAAAATGCGCCAAAAACTGAAATTTACAATTTTTCCCAAAGTTGACACATTTGAGCTCTCTTTTTTCCTTTTTTGTCACGGATCATTTTTATTCGAAAGGTTAATGTTTTCAAGCATTGTTAAACTATTTTTTAATTGTTTGAACAATTCTGATCTGAAATAAAATGTTGAAATTCATTTTTTTCTGTAATTAATGCAGTAATTTGTCAATGTTAGAAGCAAACTTTTTTGGAACCGATTATCCAAGTGTTTAAATAATTTATCTAAGATTATTGGTACATTATGATGGGAATGCGATTGAAAAATTTGATTTTTTTTAAAATTTGGTTAAGTATGTCGCTTATCGTTCAATATTAAGATATTATACAAATTATTCCAATAATAAATATTTGTTAAAAAAACTAAGAAAAACTAGAGCTTTTAATAAAAAAAAGAACAAATATTTCATGACAAAATAATTTGTTTGAAAGTTTGGAAAAATTGTAATTTTTCACTTTTGAGCCTTCTATTTATCTTTTGATATGTTTCTGGTGTTTTACCAATATATGTTATGTTAATTAGAGTTCTAAAAACCAATTTAGATCTGTGGAGCTCTATCAACTCTGGAATGTACTTTCTCATTTGTTTGTTTAAAATATCATTCGAATATTTCAGAACATTTTTTGGTATCTGAAAAGTTTCTTTCTTCGCACTTACATGGGTTTGCCGTGACACCCTGCAATTGTCCGATTAAACGTAGAAAATACCTTTCAATAATTTTTGCCGAAAAATGGGAAAGCAGAGCTCATATGTGTAAATTTCACGCAAAATTGTCAAATCCAGTTTTTGGGGCATTTTTGGTATAATTATAATTTATTAGTGTAATTTAGCGAAAATCATTCGTTAGAGATTCCCCAAAAATTTACGTAAATCTCACATGAGCTAAGTTTAAACCCCGAAACGTGAATCTCATTTTTCTGAAAAACAATTTCACACTGTAAACTTATGGGATTGTCCGGGATTTTGCGACACGTCTTAATATTAACCGATTTGGCTCAAACTTGGAAGGAATTTTTTTTCTGGGAACCTCACGAAAAGAGGGGTGGCATATCCTCTATTCGTAAGTCAATTTTTCGGAATATCCTAATGGAGAATTATTATTTTATTATTAAGAAGTAATTTAGTCTTTATAAAGTTTTGTGAGCAGAGCTTCTACTCACGGGGACTTGTTCATTAAGTACCGCATTCACTGTTTTAGTGGGAAGGATTTACACGCTTATAATGGCTTAGAAGTTAAGTTCTACTAGCTTCCACATAAATCATTCAGACTTTTACATTGGAGATTTTAACTTTATTGTTCTCATTCTGCAAATTTCATAAATAAATAAAAAAGGCTTAGCAAATATATTAAGCCACAACATTTTCATGAGACTAACATCTGAAGCTGAGTGGTTAAATTTTAATGATCACCACGTGCATCTGTCGACAAATCTCTAGAAAGCTCACTTGAAAATTGCATTCCCGATAATAGTGAAATTGGAACGTGTGACGTGAATAAAAAATCAATGTGACACGATGAGGACCAAAGACCTAAAATATCTGGAAGCGAATAGTTAATTTAATGTCACGGATAATGCGGTTATATCAATAATAATAGATACTTTGTGATTCAAGTTTTATTGCATTATTGCCTTAATATAATTCTCTTAATTATTGTGTCTAAGAGTTACCCCGAGCTATCACAGAAAAAACAAAGTGTGAATCGAACGCTAATTTCAGAATACCATTTCTCTACAACAAAAATTAGTCTTGGTAGTGTGAATGGTACTACTACACGAGGTATCGTTTCTCTCGGACTTGGGGTACGAAACGTCACCTGCTGTCAATTGTTTTTACAGTTTATGGCAAAATAATAGACGATAGTTTCGTACCCCAACCCGAGCGATAAATTAGCTGCAACAAAATTTATCCCAGAGTTTTTACTGTGATGGTACGCTTGTTTCAAGAAATTGCATTTTATAAACTTACACTTATTCATCCTTATAATTTATAAAATCCTTATTCTGCAGCGAAGACGAAATATTCCAAGAAGACTCTATATAGTACAAATAAATTACAGCGAATTCAAAAAGTTTAGCAATTATCTGAAGCTCCTCGGGAGTTTTGTCAGCGATGTCGGTAGCCATTATCGGCATATAATCGGCATTACTGATCAAACTTGTCTAGTGGGGGTGTAGCAACACTAGAGAATGCATGTTTAAATGACTGAACTTCTCAAATAAGGCAAAATGTGCTGTTGTAATTCAAGACGACGCTCTGAGTATTTTCATGAACTGCTTTGAACCCGAGTTTCCATCGCACGACTATAAGAGGACCTATTCATGAAAGACGGGCTGCAAAGTTACATTAGTTAACTAGGTGTTGATACTTGATCATTTCTAGAGCCTTGGAGACGAGCGATGTTTCTAAAATAACGATATTACTTGAATCTCGTGATCAGCGTTTATACACAACAACGGGGCGGAAAATCGTTTTAGTTTGTTTAATGAAGCATTGAGAAAATTAATCAAATGCGTAACTGGAATAAAATAAGATTATGAATAATTAAATAACAAAGACCGAGGTATAAGAATACGAAAGTCTAATTTTGTTTACAACTGTGTGAATGTCTGGCGTAATCGGTATTTTTCTACTTAAGATGTCACTGCACTCTTGGTTTGCCCGACTATACATTGCTTGTTCTACTAGTTATCTAATTCCGTCCATCTACCACGTGGACAATTTTTTTTACCACTTTTTGACAAACGGGGACTTTTTAAGACCCCCCCCCCCCGCCTTCCCTGTCCACGACAATTAGAATTTTCTTGAAAACATAAACTGAATGATACAAAGTAAAAATTCGATGAAATATTCTCAATTTTCCATGTTTTTCCGAAAAGAAGTTCGCAGATTCAGGCGAACGCGTATCCAGGTGAACTTTGGCCAGATCCCCGAGACCCCCTTGTAAACTTTTGTCATACCCCCGCCCCCCCGTCGGCCTATTGACCCCAAAAATTTAAAATCAATTAAACTATACTACTATAGATATACTTTAGTATAATATACTACTATAGTATAACAGTAAATGAAAAAAGGAGTTCACGATGAAGCATCGATGCAAACTTTGACTTTGACAGTTACTCGAAGCTGCAAAAAATTAGAAAGTTGTTCTCGCGAAGTTTTAAAGTTTCTGTAAGAGTGAGGCGTTGAGGAAGTTATAACGACTCCCGTTGCGGCAGAACGTTTCGCGAAAAGGTACGAATTCGTTCAAAAATGACTTCCTTGAATCATAATTCTTCCGGCTCGTCGCGACACGTCCTGTCATCTTTTATTCCGCCTAAGATTGAAAGAGAAAAAGTTTGTTCTTTACTGAGTTTCTGATGTAACTGTCCCATTTTCTGTTCAGGAGAGCTTAAAGTGAAAAGGAAACAGCACAAAGTAAAGCTCCCGTTTTAGACTGTGGAACAATTGACTTACTCCATATTCATTGCATTTCTAAGTGAAAAAGTTTAATTTGAAACTCTGGCAAAGAAGTACTCAATTGTTTTATAATCTGTACAAGAATTAGGTTTAAAAATTTTACATAAAATGTGTATCAAGTTCAGATTTTGAAGAAAAATTACAATTCCATTAACCCCGCCGATACTTTATTTTTTAGAAGAAACTATAATTTTAAAAATAATTTTGCAGATGATAGGACTTTAAAGTTGTGGTAGTTTAATGATGTTATAGGCCTACAGTCCAGCTAAAACTCATTTATTCATTAGCTTAATATATAAAATGGACTAAAAACCACCCATTAATAATTTGTAAAAAATTTTTTAAAATAAATATAAGCGTAATGAATAAAATAATAGTTGAGCTTATAATTGTTTATTTAAATAGATATTTTCATATTTGTGTTATACCTTCCGCTTTAGAAAAAAATGGTAATTTTCATTAAATTTTGATTAGCAATAGCTAATTTTATTTCTTAAAAATTTCTTTACAATTGTATTCTTTACGTTTTTATAAACATTATTTTATTTAAAAAATATAAGTATACAGTGGGGTGTCTGTCCAAAAAAACAATGTTTTATTCCCTCACGCATCCCCTAAACTTGTTCCATTTACGGACGAAATGAATGCGTATTTTTGTTTTATTGAAAAAAAAGTTCAAACGCGGTCCTGAGTCCTAACTAGCCCCAAAATGATGAAAATTATTAATTAACGTTAATTTCTGTGAAAATAATGAGTATTTGGCAGGAAATAAAACAGAATATACCAAATGCTAAGGAAAAAAAATTGACCCAATTAATCATATTTACCATTTTTCTATATCGTACCAAGACATTAAAGTACTAAAATATCCAAAGAATTGCGTGTACAATTTTAAAAATGCACAATTTGATATTTCAGCTTACAAAGGGTAGTTTCTCACACTTAGGTAGTGTTTTTGTAAATTAACGTTAAATAATAGTTATGATCATTTTGGGCCTCTTTGAGGTCCCCGGGCCGCGGTCTACAGTTTTTTAGAAGTAAAATAAAAATACCGAATAAATAGAATTATAAGTAAATTTTTAACGAATCAAATAAGCTATTTTTATTAAAATCGCATGGAAATTACGATTTTTGTCAAAAATAGAGGCAAAAACACCAATATGGTAATAAATAAGTACCCGGAGAAAAATTTGTCGTTCAGACGGAAAAATATTGAAAAATCAATAAAACTAAAATATATTTGAATAAATTAATTTTTTTGAAACATCCAACTTTAATCTCGATTCAAGGATTTTCATATCTTTAAATTAGCTATGTGATGTCATGAGTTTCAGATATCGTAATTTGGTTAGTAAGAAATAAAGATAAATGAAATACTAAGTTTTAATTCAAGTTTTATAAAATAACATACGTTTGAAAACTAATTCTGTTATTAATTTCACTTATTTTTATTTCAAATAGGCCCTTATAATGTGTTTAATTGTAAGGTAAACTGTTAAATCAATTATAAATTCAAAACCTCTCTCAAAATTAATCCTATTTCATTAGAGCCATATTCAGAGTTTCTACATATTAATTCAGTTAAATAATATATTTCTTGTTTACGACTTATTTATGTGATTCATTAATAATGATACTAGCAATTACTTCTGCTCAAAATCCCTGCTTTAATAATTCTACCAAAATCGTTGTTTCATTTCTAGTAATATTTGTCATTAGATGAAGGATAAATATCACTAGTTAAGCTATACATTTTTTTCCGTGCATATTTAAATAATTAGCCGTACTTAAATTATGTAATAGCTACAGGGGGGAGGGGGGTCAGAAACTTTGTCAATTTGTTATGGTTCCATTGTTGAAAGGGGGGAGGGGTCTGGAGAGGGCCCATAATCCGTTACGTAATTTAAGTACGGCACCTAAAATTTTAACTTCAACTATTCTTGTATTAAATACACTTAGTTCTCATTTTAAAAATTCTTTACAAGTATATTAATTTAATATTTTCTTATACTATATTAATTCTTTAGGCGTTTTTGGTCGATTTTATAAATCAAGTTAATGCTTGCGTAATTTTGAGTTTGACTGTACATCTGAATTTATTTAACGAATTGCATTTTTTAGTTAAAAATATGAAGTAGGTTCTGAGTTGTAATTAGAGAATGGATTAAAAACCGAAACTTTATCCCACGTCCTTTCTGCCAGGGCATAAAAAACGACTTGCGGTGGAGAGTCGAGTGACACAATGAAATGCTTTTCCGGGAGTTGTATGAGAATACGTGACGAGGCTAGATGCGGTGAGAAATTTTTGAGAAAAGAAGGATTGTGAAAAAAGAGGAGAGATTTGGCTATGATGGTGAAAAATAAAATTGCGTTTGTGTTCATACTTGAAAGCTTCTTGGAAAAGAAAGATTACCTGCATCGTTTTCCTAGATTCCATACAAATTAAGAAATTATATTCCTTTTTGAGGAATTGTAAGCATAGTTATATTCAAGTATACAAGTCAGTGAATTTAGATGCAATGTATAAATGTAATCAAATCAAACTAATGGAACTTATTCAAAATTGGAAGGACGTACAAAATCGAGCTCGTTTTAGCTTGGACGATCTTTAACTATGGGACGGCAACCAAGACGCTTCGCTGCATTCTTTGAAATCTGTCTAGAGAATAAAGCAAATCAACAAAAAAAGAAAATCTGGGGCTAATTGAATCGAAGCTATCTTCAATCTGGATCAATTGTTCTTCTGCGAAGAATACAAAAAATTATATGGATGAATAAAATGTATAAATGGATATATATATTACTTATCAGTAAACAAAAACAACAAAAACATGTATTAATTAATCTCAATAGCTATGATATTTCTTCAAACACTTTCTCAAGGGAATACATTTTTTTACTATGCTGCCAAATGGTATTCACTTCTTGATTAACAAATATCTACTACAAATTGAGTATAAAAATCTAGCGTTATTTCAAGCGAATAGAAGAGAGGGATATATATATAGCGATAATAATGAAATGAATCACAGATATCGAAAGAAAAATGGCAGTAGTCTGTCGACCGTAAAATCCCACTCCGTTTTGCCATCTGGTTTCTGCATCGAAACTGTTACGGTAAAGTGGCGACGTTTCTACTAGAATTGCTAAAATATGAAAAAAAAGGGAGAGAGAGGTACGTGCATCTTATCAATAAGCCACGTGGTACGGACGTGATGTACGCTACTTTATAGAGCAGCCCTCGTGCATCACACGGAAGGTGCATTTTAGTTACATACAGGGCGTGCAGAATTTCCTCCGGTTTCCTGATATTATATTTTCTGCATATCGTGCAATCACTTGTATCGTGTTAAGCTCTACCAATTTGTGTGAAAGTTTTTACTTTAATGACGTATCAATAACGACAAACTATATTAGTCTTAAACTTATGTATTTCAGATGATTTTGTGGTGGTATTCATTTATAGAATTTAAAACAGAATTTTAATCAGCAGATGCTTGTTAAATATTAATGATTATAATAGGATAATCAAAACGGAATTAAATAAAAGAAGTATATGATTATAAATCCTATGTATATGTAATTTAGTTTAGTGGATCAGTGGTTTTAACGCTGCTTAGATAATCGTAGTACGTGCTTAGTGACCCTGCCCGGGATACTATCAATTAGCATTTAGTGCACCATGTTCTCCCAATGCTACCGCAGCTGCAATGCATGTAACGTTATAAGAAAATGTTACTCAACTTGAGTACATGCTAATTTTATTAAAAGGACGTCAACAATCTTGTAATACTTTTCACAAACACAAAATAATTAAGATTGTGGTCAGTTTTTCATGAAGCTTATTGTTTCGCAAAAGGTTTGAATCGATTATCTCCATCGTTAAAATTGTTTTACACAAGTCATCCGTTATAAAAGTGTTGATCAATGAAAAATATGTTACAATTCAGGAACAAAATAAATGACGTTTGAAATCTTTCTCCAACGAAAACAGTACCTTTTCCCGTGAAGAAAGTATAAGATCGCGTAGTTGTAAAAGAAAAAACCAGCTATCGCGATTAAGCCTGATTCGCAATCATCTTGAACGTGTAAAATGACTCATCAATGGTAAATCAGACGTAATTATAAAATAGAGCGATGCATCTGAAAACAGATAGTGGAGCTTATCCGCGACACGTACGCGCGGCACTTTTTTTTATCAAGAATCCAAGTAATATGAATCGTTTATCACTCTGGGTTGCACTAGACATCTCCATTTGCGCCTTTCGCCCGACACTCGGATGTTCTTCTCTGCCGCACCATCACTTAGTAAGTGGCACTGATCTTACACAGGTGACACGTCGCGAAGAACTCCGGAGGTCTATCTATATTCTATAGTGCAAAGATGCATTAACACAAAGGCAGCAGAGTGTGAGGTAGCTTATTACAGATTCATCAAAATGTCACACGATACCAAGCTACGCGTTCTGCTCAATCCGATAGGGGGAAACGCGATATCCACATCAGTCGAACAACCCTGTCACTACATCGAATCGAGGAACGACCAGTTTGAAGACGGGGCTAAGCCATGTTCACTTCACAATGTCGGAACGATTATGTGAGGATGGTTAGGCTCGAATCGTTGAGGTTGCACAGTCGGTTTGATGCTGGTTGTATTCCTGTTTATTCGATGATGAGACTCGTAAGACTGGCCCCATTCCCGTTAACTACACGTAGAACTATTGTTTGCGTCCTAGTTGTACTCGTAACGAAGCTCTGTCGATATTTTAAACATAAAGGGGTCAAAATTGAAATAAACTAGTTTAATATGTTGACCTAGGTTGTACTAAGTTTTACTAAATGTATCGCCTAACGCTAGTTAGAGTATGTTAATGCTGGCTTACTGTCGAACTCAGGACATTTTGATATTGTCACCTGATAGAAGTTTAATATATTTCAGTTTTAACCTAATGCATGTGGATAATTTTACATAATATTAAATCATTTCAAAGTTTAATACACCTACACACGGAAAAAATACAAGCCCTCTATCGATACCAGCAGATTAATTAATTCATTGACACAACATAATTAAAATAAAGAACTGTATTGTTATTTCAGATAGCTTGCAACTTTATGAAATGGTTGTTTCGTTTCCTTAAATTTATGAAAATTTTGTTTCTATGAATTGAGAAATCATTGGTGTTAAACTCCAAGCAATCGCCATAAATAAGAAAATCAGATTGATCACGAAAAGTAACATTTTTTATAAAAAAACAATTTCGCACATCTTCAGAATATCAATTTTCCACATTCGTTGTTAAGGAGATTTTTTTTGATTCCACGATGCCTTCATATCAAATCGGTTTTCATAACTTAAACAACAAAAACTCTAAGACAGTCAACTTGTTTTTTCTTACTGCAGTCTGGTGAAAATATAAAGAATTTAACAGTATGCTCAAACTTCTTTCATAATTTGTTTACTCCCACTTGCCGAATTTGTTGCAATGACCAAAAAATATCTGCGTTCCAGATCTTAGCATTTGAAGTTTTTCATTTGATTTACATGGAAGCAAATGTGCAAAATTTTATATTTTTGTGGTTATTAAAAATAGGGGCCCAAGTTTGGTGAAAAAATCCTATTATATTATAGCTACAAAGTAAGTCTTGATGTTAAAAATTAAAATAAAAAATAAAATACGGCGACCGTTAACATTTAACAACATGCTTTATTTCTCCAATCTTTAATGGAAGTTTCTCAAACTTGGCAATACAAGCCCGTTTATTGTCAGAATATATGTAATAATCTGTAACAACCGACATTTGAAAAATCTAATACGACATCTTGTAGAATTTCAGAAGAACATTCAAAGAGCGACTGTCAAAATTGTCAAGAATAGCCAATATATTTTTAAAAACTATGTAATAATTGGTGGTACAAACAGTTTTGAAGAAATCTGATACGGCGGCTGTTTAAATTTGAAAAAATTAGTCATTTTTCCATTGACTTTGAGAAACATTTCGCGACAGTAACCATTATTTATCGAATTTTTGAATGACTTCAATGCCATATGAATTTATTGGAACGATTTGCACAATTATAGTCAATAGATCAAGTATATAAATACGAAAAAAAGTTTTTCATTATCTAGTATGATTCGTAATAATCTTGAATCATTAATTAATTCAACACATGTATAAATACTAAAATGTTTGTTTAAAAGTTTTCATGAAATTTTAATTTTACGAACGGATATCAAATATTGAAAAGAAGCACCATCAATAAAAATTATTTCGAGCTTATTTCAATGCAATTGCAATCAATATTGCAGAAGGCGTTTATGGGCCGTTAAGAACTTATGAGATTGGTCGTTTGGGTGGACTTGTGTCTGAACATTTGCTGCTAAGTACTTTATATAATTGAGTTTCCACTGATTCCGTATTTAAGAGCCTTGGCTGTGCCAATAAAATCAACTAAAGCTCGAGACGATTGACTCTTCTCGTTAACTTTTCCTTTTTTTCACCCTTATCTTTTTTTATCGAGACATGCCCTAATGATTCTCGAGCAATACCTACTCGAATTATCGACTATTCGCTTAGCTCCATGAAGTCACAACGCGTATCGCTTCGTCGGACTCGGAAACCATAAATTATTCATTGGCAGTTATAGATGTTGTCAACTGCAAAACGTCTTGATTGCAGACATAGTCTGTAAACGTAATAACCCCTCGCGCAAAATTGCTTTGAGACCGGATATTAATACTGATTTATTTTAGTGTGGTGTAAATGTTATATTCTTCTTAAATATCTTTCTTGAAAAACACTCATATAAAACCTGAAAATCGAAGAAAATACCTCAACTGGAATGTCTTAATCAAATTTCCACTCGGGAGCATTTAACACAGGAATCTTTTCGTGTTTTGGTCAAACTTAAAGAATTCTTCTATATTTAAATAAAATGAAACTGCTCTTATCTTTTTTGAGAAATTTTCTAAGAATTTACTTGGAATTTCTGTGAAAATTCTAGGGCAACTCATGCACGTGTTTCCTTCTCTATAAAGAGAAATAAAAAAGATAAAATGGCGGAGAACTCATAGAGACGGTATTATCCTCGGACTAAGGTTTCCGCGCTTTCAAATTCTTTTTTGTTTTTACTTTTCCGCAAAGTATAACTGGAAACTGAAGCCGAGCAGTTCACAAATAGAAGCAGATCAGGTTTCTAGATTTCTAGATTTGAAAGAATACCACTGATTTTAAAGAACTTAATGGTAGTATTATAAAAAATATTTGAAAGAAGCTTTCAAGTGTGTTTTGTCTTTGTATTTAAGTGAAAATCAGAGTGTTATCCATAAATAATTTGGCTTAAATACAAAGGACAACTGTCTCGAATTTCCAATACATGGCTGTTATACTTGGAGAATAATTCGTGTCGTCGAGAGTGTTGTTTGGTATGCAAATTAAGGGGTATTCAACATGCTCCTCGATTCTTCGTGACCGTTCTCTTACACAGATTTGTATTCCGCTACGTGGCACAGCGTACTGTGTACATAAAAGCAACGCTCAGACAGATTTTCAAAAGACGAAACTGTCGGCTTTGTGCACCGACGTCACCTGTCTGTTAACCGCTGGTCTCGTCAGAAAAGACGTCTAAATTAAGCAACAAAACTTCTTGTTTCAGTTTATTTCATTACTTTATATTTCGAGGCAGAAGGACTAATGCAACACAAGAATAGACTTTTAGATACGCTTTAAATGCTTTAACGCCCTGTGGTTGAGTGTAATCAGATAAGGTAATAAGCGAAAGGAACATTAATTCTAAATCAAGGTCTCATTTGGTGGTTTTTTCCCTTTTTCAGAATATCTAATATGCAGAAGGCTTAACATGATTGATTATTAATTCATTTGAAAGATGCTTCAAGGCCAACAGGAAAATTGAAAATATTTAAGAATCTTGAATCTTTGTGAATAGCTTAGATAAGCAATTCTACATGTTAATGTGTCATATGTGATACTCCTGTGTCTCTATAGAAAATTATTTAATAATATAATTAGGGGCCATCCATAAATTATGTATCACATTTTTTACCAATTTTTCACCCCTCTCCTCCCTCATGTAACTAGTGGTAATGAAGTAGTTTCGACCCCTCCCCAGCCAATGTTACGTAATTTCACCAAATATTTTCAGTCAAGTCTGATTAAATATAATTTACTTACATACTACCCGAGACACGTGCAACAAAGTAACTGTACTCTCCTCGAAAGTTAAAACGTATGAAAAGCTGTGTTATATATTAGAAAAATATTCATCAAAAGCGAAAATTTAGAAAAACGAAACCCTCTACTAAAGGTTTTGGATATTTTTACTTCCTCTTTAATCTGTCGACAAATCTAAAGAAGTAGATCACCAAATATAAGGGTGTGTTTAATGAATGGAGCAAAGACCCAGAAACGTAAGAAATTTTGAATGATTCTGGGGGCAGTAGTAATTTAAAAAATTAAGAAAAAACATAGATTTTATAGATCAATTGATACAAAAGACTGTATCAATATAAAGAAACAAAACACATTCTTGGATCATATTGTTGCACATCAAATTGATACCGCCAGATTATTATTATGAGAGAAGTTTTAGGTTCCGGAAGCTACGATCATGGTTCCTTAAAGCAACCAATCCCGACACAACTGGAACGTGTAAGTCATCCACTTATGCTCCTTCTGTCCTAGAAGGTAAGCAAGAGCGGGAAATTTACGCGAGAAAAGATCGTTCAACATTGTTCCTTGGAGTCAGGTCTCTAGCCGCGGATGACCTTACGCGGCAGACGGGACAGTTGGAGATG